>BQNB010118375.1:0-21003 GCA_026074375.1 Tanacetum coccineum | reverse complement strand
ACTTTCAATTGCAGCCTCGTTGGGACATACGACCCGGGAATATCTCTTCCGGAATCATTTTATCATTGATTTGATTCTTATATATTTTATTTCTAAGTAGGTCTTGACTTTTTCCCTTTGTCAAGGGTAAAGAGTTTGGATTTGCCTAGTATTTTATATATATACTATCCCACGAATCAGTGCTTCTTGCAAACGAAAAGATATACTTATAGATTGTGAAAAAAAGAGTGGAAAAAGCAATTGGTAATGATGAAGTTGAAATCGAAAGGGGCAAGAACCAAGAGCTTTCTCTTATACGAGCCGGGGATACAAGATGGAATTCTCACTACAAAACAATTTTGCACTTGATAGATTTGCTTCCATCTGTTATTAAGGTGCTTGAATTTGTTGAAAACAAAGGAAGTGATGGCTCTAGGCAAAATCAAGCAAGTGGTATTCTTGTGTACTTTGAATCATTTGATTTTGTATTTTATTTTCATATGATGAAATACATTTTAGGTCTCACGAATATATTGTCCCAAGCTCTATAAAAAGATGACCAAGATATCATGGAAGCGGTTTCGATGGTCAAATCAACCAAGGAACAATTGAAAAGGTTTATATTGAACAAGTTTGTTCCACTCTTGGATACAGTATCTTCTTTTTATGGAAAACATAATATTCGAGTGGTAAACATGGATGAAGTATATATTAGTCCAAATGGTCAGAAACAAAGGGTCAATATTACTAATCGATGTTTCTTTGAGGTTGAATGTTTTAACACGGTTGTAGATATGCAAATTCAAGAGTTTAATGATCGTTTTAGTGAGGCAAGCACTGAATTACTTGCAAATATGGCTTGTTTGAATCCGTGTGATTCATTTTCTCAATTCAACACCTCAAAGTTAGTAAGGTTGAGTGAGTTGTACCCAAACGATTTTAATAGCGTTGAAATGATGGAACTTGAGAGTCAACTAAACTTGTACTATGTCAATGTTACAAAAGATGATAGTTTTGTCGACTTGAATGGTATCACGGACCTTGCTACAATATGGTGAAGAAAAGGAAACACATTTCTTATCCTTTGGTGTATCGATTATTAAAGTTAGCTTTGATTTTGCCTGTTGCAACCGCAAGTGTTGAGAGATGTTTTTCTGCAATGAAAATTATAGAATCTGATTTGCGGAATCGAATTAGTCCAGGATTTTTGAACTCTTGTGTTATATGTGGCGTAGAAAGAGAAGCACTTTCGAATGTTAATGATAAAGATGTGATGAACCGGTTCCAAGCTATGACTGATCGTAAAGAACATCTTTAAAATGTTTCTTTGCTCAATGTAAGCATTTTTGTTGTTATTTTTCTGCTCAAACTAGTTGCACACCTATTGCTTCTAAATATATACTATTTTTTGCAATTTTAAACATGTTTTTGGTAGGTTTTTGGATGCTGAATTGCAGCTAAAATGGCTGTTGTTTTTGAAGTTAAAAGTTGTTTTTAATGTTGTTTGGGGTGCTGTATGGCTGCTGTTTAAGGTGTTGTTTGGCTGCTGCTGTTTGGCTGTTGTTAGGTTGTTGTTTGGCTGCTGTTTTGATGTTGTTTGGATGTTGTTTAAGTGCTGTTTGGATGTTGCAATAAAGGGGTTGTTTGGGTGTTGTTTTGGTGCTGCAATTAGGGTGTTTGGATGTTGTAATTAGGCTGTTTAGATGCCGCATTTAGGGTGTTTGATTGCCGTAAGACTGCTATTTTCATGCTACAAAAAGTGCGTTTAATTATTATTTAACAATATATAAGATCTTTTATGAAAATATTAAGTCAGTTAGGTTCATTTTTACTTCTTTGTTAAAAAAAATTACAATAATATTTTTTTGCCCCCCATGTATTAAAATCCTGGCTCCGCCACTGAATATGACTAATGGTTTTTCTTAACCGCATGATAAGAAAGCTAATATTCTACTAGGACTTATACACCTCAATATATGTCACCCTACTTAGAACTAGTGTCAAGAAATAATAAATACCTACTTCAACATATTCACTAAAAGGTTTAGCCAATATGACTGTGTCTTCTTGTAAAGACATCAATAAGAAGTATGTAATTATCTTGAAAAGACTGTTGAAGCCAAGAGTCGGTGTTCAATAATACTTTATTTAATATGTTTATTTCTTCTTGTAAAGACATAAACATCATGTCCTTGAACGATTTTAAAGACTTATAAAGTAAGCAATTGACTTGTCATGTCCCCTAGTCACGACATGTACATGAAGTCATTGAAATGTTCAAAGACTTATAACGTAAAGTTAGCGATTAACGTGTTATGTCTTCTTGTTAAGACATATACATAAAGTCCTTAAACATATCTAAGACTTCTATGTTATAGCATGCAATTGGCTTGAAATTACTGTTGATTCCATTTAGTTTGACCAAATTGGAAAGTATATGAGCCATAAAGTATTAGGTTATCTAAGGAATTATGGCATTGTATTACAATCCCAATACTCATAGAATACCACATCGCTATGGTATGTTTGATGTGTAAAATCAAACTCTGTTGATATTGTTTGATCTTTGATAAATTTTACCTACTCTACCTTTAATCTTATCAAGGTTAACAAAATTAAGTAAGCCACGTGTTTACTCAATATGCTTCCAACCAAGAAGGTAACTAAGACACCATCAGGTTATGGAATGGGAAGACTCCCATTAAGTCTTAACTGTAGTTCTAAATTTGTTAAGATCATGTTAAGCGTGTTATTAGCAAACTATAGTCAAGAACTGTTAGCATATATTATACCTCCCAAACGAGAACAATTTTATTGTTGCTCGACTTGCTATGTATTTGGAGAAAGTCTCATTTTACAAGAAGAAAGTAGGAGCATCTGCGTATTTGGAGAAAGTCTCATCTTACAAGAAGCAAGTGGGAGCATTTGTATTTTGGAGAAAGTCTCTTCTTACATAACTTTCTGAATGACTAGCGAACGACATAATGAATGTTAAGATGTAGTCCATAAAAGAAAATCATTTTTTGGAATTTGACTGATCTTTCAAAAATCGGTAAGACTGAGACGTTAAATTATTTCTTCTAAAAGAAGACTAATATGGACAAAAATGTACACACATTTAAACGCGCGCCTTGTGGTAAGGGTATTACTTATACTCAAGCGATTGACTATGATTAAAGCTTTTTTTTCCTTGTAAGCATTAAATGAATAAAGATATTAATTACCATACTTGATTTCATGAATATGAAATATGGAAATTAGATATCTAAACTCCTTCTTGAGTGATTACCTTTGCGAGGACGTTGTGTTAATCAAAAGGGTTTATGAATCTAAGTTATCTTTAGAAAATGTGCAAGCTGTAAAATCCAAGTGTGGATTAGAGCGTGCATCTTGGAGCTGGAATCTTAAGTTTAAATCAACAATTTGATTTTGATTGAAACAAAAAGAACTCCTGAGTACACCTTAAAGCTAGTCCGAGCATTATGTTTTGTCTTTCTTATATCTTATATGTTGTCAACATATTGGAAATAATATTTCACCTAAGCTAGATTTTAATCCTTAGTTTGGAATAATATTTTTATCGATAAATATGTCACACCCCCAAATAGGGTCCCGTCGGAATAGATAAACAGGGCATGACTTGATATGGATATCACGATCTAAGGTACAAAGAACGACCTCTAAAGGGTACGTTTTAGAACAATCATACTTGTTACATTAATAAAATAATTAGTCTTACAATCATCCTAAAATAAGTTTCAAAAAGTTGGGGAAGTGTAAATAAAGTTTGATAAAAGTTTAACAAGCATGATAAATCAGAAGTCTTGAAAATGGCTGTCACATAGAAGGAAGACCTCAACTAGAACCTTGAACAGATATCCAAGCTAAGCACCTGAAAACATTGCTTAAAACATCAACAAAAGTTGGTGAATTCATAGGCTTAGTTTAAACGTAATAAAGTGGACCACAAGATTTGAAACGGATGTGACAATTATAACAGATACAGTTTCACATGAAAAGCATTTACATTGCACTAAGCTCATGAAACCGAAGCTCAATAAGTATGTAGCATTTAATCATGCCAAGTAAAGTAAAGCTTCCCCAGCATGTATCCGACCACAGATAACCTAACGGTATACGTCTGTTAGTTTGGCGCCTCCGAAACTAGTAAGCGCTACTTATCTGGACAGAGATAATTAGTCCCAATAGATCTATTTATATCACTCACGCTCACTTAACCAGTACGGTCGGTCAAGAAATTAACGGTTCATGATCAAATGGCCAGTAGTGGTCTAAACGCAAAACTTAGGCAACACGTAAACAGGGAAAATCTCACGTAAATATATTACACCAAAAAAGCGTTGAAGAACAATGGATATAGGTGTAGTCCTATATCACAGACTGTTACATGGGTAACAAACCTCAACCAGTGGCAACCCGCGAAAACGACAAAAACACATAAGAATAAACAGTCACTCTTATGAACTACCAAAGAAAAACACAACCAAAAGGCTAATAAAGAAACTATTTCCTACCACACATGCTTAACTTGAAATCACGAAATTCCTTAAGTTGACTAGGAAAATCAACCACTTGATCCTCATAGCCATCAGAGAAATCAAAGTCTTTGTCTTCAAGTTGATTACCACCTCCTAAGGAAGAACCATACGAAGGAATAACGTCCTCATCATCAGTATCAGATTCGTTAATGCAATCCCAAGTTTTCAACGCCGGAGAACTACTTACATTCTTATCCTTTTGAACATCATTAATAGCTGATTTCGAACTACTTGGCTCTTGAGCCTTCTTCTTATTCACATTCAAACTCTTAGTGCCAACATGTTCACTAACCTTAGGTTGCTGTCCAGAATCACCCATTTCTTCCCCTTCCACATTCAAAACATCGAAAGGATTAGATAAATTCAGATCCAGTTTCAAACAACCATTACCTTTTTCATTATCATTAGTAGAAACACTAGGAGATGCTGAATTGGATCCCCCTTTAGCATCCACACCTTTCTTTTGCTGCCAAATAACCTTAGAATTAGGCTTATTCAGCCCTCACTCTCAAGCCCACCAACGACACGAATTCAACTCCTTTCTTTTTCTTTCAGCTCTTAACTTCAACAAAACCATCATCATTCTCATCCATAGTATTAGCCTTAGCATCCGTAGCCGAAGTTTTTGGAATCTCCTCACGAACATGTTTAGGGCATAAATTAGTATCATGACCAAAACTTTGACAATCAACACAATGTGGTGGCTTCCATTCGTACACAACTCTAATGACCTCCTTAGTATAACCATGCACCTCTTCATCTGATATAGCCATAGTAACTTCCTTTTTCAAAACAGAATGAGCACTTATCTCAATAAGAGCTCGAGCAAAACTTATTCATCCCCATGACGCACACATAGAACTAGTAAAAGCATCAAGCATGATAGGTTTACCAATTTGAGTAGCAATCAAGCTCATCTCCATCCTCCGATTATTAGCAAGAACCGGAACATTGTACAATTTTTACCCAAACAGGAACTTTGGTGACCTCACCTTTTTTCAAAGACACACTAGGTGACCATTTATTAAGAATAATAGGGGACTTTCGTATCATCCACGGTCCCTTTTCTAACACTTGATCCATACTTGATTTAGAAGCAAACTTAAACAAGTAGACACCATCATCATTCCTCGTTATCTTTTCAAACCTAAATTTCCTCCATGTATTCAAAACATATTGTTGAACAACTGGAAAAGAAGGGTCCTTACCAACAAAAAAACCCACAATGGAGTTTTCATACCTACTTTTAACCTTGGCAGCCGCGGCCTTAGGAAGCACATAATCAACAGATCCAACTCTCTCTTCATTAACAAGGGTACGGAAATGTACCTTATTATTTGCCTCATTAGATCGTAACAAACTTGCAAATGAGTTGCCTGTTTTAGGACCGTCATTACTCGTGAAAACCTCCTATTCAGACCCCATAGTACGTTGAGCACCAGAAGAGGAACTAGGCTTATCAATATTAGTAGCAGCATCACCACTAAGTTCTTCATTGGTCGCTAAACCCACTAGATCAGATCCCAAATTATGAATATCAGTAGTATAAGAACTTGAATTAGCATTCGACTTACCCACAGCCTCAAAGTTCACCTTGCTACCACTACCCACATCATTAAGTGGCATAACAACCTCATGTGTATCACTAGAAACATTACAGACAACTTTCTTCAAGATACCCTTAGGCATAGTTATCTTGCCCTCGATATTCTTAACACGCTTGGCAAGATCCCCCAAAATTGGTATCGCACCATCATCCTCCTTCGCACCACCTTCCTTCTTCTTCTTATCACTATAATCAAGAAAACCCCTCTCTATAACCCCCTAACACGATGAACCCAAGCGACCACGATTAGCAACAGCACCGAAACCCTAAATCGAAATTAGGGTTTCGATACACAACAACCCACGACGCCTAACCATATCCATAATCACGAACCCTCCCCCCCCCCCCCCCCCCCCCCAAATAAAAGAAAAACAAAAACAAAAAACAAAAATATTTATTATAATGCACACAACGAATCACCACGAAAGAAATCATCACCAGAAATTGACCATACAAAGCCTTAAAATAACTCACAACCCAAACACTAAACCTAAAACCCCCACAATGGCCCGTGGACAATTTCGGATTAACTCCTCTTATTCTGAATTAATTTAGAAACCTAATACCGAAATTAGTGGAAAGAGGAGGTAGCATCTATTTCCTCGGAATGGTTAAGCTCCACAAAGTTCTTATTGTGGGGCAAATTCGGATGTGGGGCTGAGTTTTTATATTACATCAAAATTAGGAATCCGATTATGCTGATACTATACAAGAGACATAGTGTCTTAGATCCTTGGGGTCGGGTCTTATGCTCGGGATCTTATTGAGATGACTTCTGAATCATGGGCGCATTTGGGAATCAGTGGTGGTTGGTATTACCTTTAGAAGACGTTTATGGGGCACTCTATTGAGACTATTTTGAAGTGGAAATTATGAATGGAAACCTCCTCATTGTGGGATTGCAAAAAATTATTAGGCAACTCTTGTACGTGTCCTAAACAAACTACTGAAACCACAAATATATGGTAATAAGAATACAACAAAGTCAGATTCTAACAGTCTCATATCTCTCTCTCTCTCTAGTAGCTGATGAGGAGGGATTTGTTAAGGTTAGCAATCGTAAGAAGAAAGGGAAGAATCACGGCAAGTCTACTCGTATTGATGGGATTAAATTTACTAAGCCAAAAGCGAGTTTCTACCAGGAAAAAAAGGGACCAAAATCCATGGCAAATCAGTCCAAAGCATCTACTTCTAGTAGTATTCCCGGTAAGAATTCTACTTCTGTGTCCAATTCTTTTGATACGTTATGTAATTTGGAAGAAGAGGGTGTTAATGACCCTAAAGGTAAGAATGAAGGAACGTCTCAATCTGGTTTTTTTGAGACGTCAAAGGGTCCTAGTGATACATATGATTCGCCTAATGTTACTATGGCTGGTGGTACGCGGGTTAGTAAGGCTACTAAGGTGCCTTCTACTCCGTTTCCTAAATCAGCTAGACCAGAGTGCATTAATGAATCTGATACTGATGAAGATGATATTGAGTCTTCTAATGGTCCATTATTTGGAGGAGGAAATCAGCTTGAAGACGAAGACTTTGATTTTTCTGATGGCTATGAGGCTCAAGTATTTGATCTTCCTGGCCAACTTAAGGAGCTTCGTGATTTCAGGTTAAGTATGAGTGGTAGGAAATAGCTTTGTGTCTTATTTAGTCATGAGAGGGGCTTGTCCTCTTGTGTAGTTGTTTTTTGGTGCACTTTTTGTTTTTAGTGCTTTTTGTTGCCTATGTAACGGGCTGAGATGTAGGACTTCACCTACATCCTTTGTTCTTCAACGCTTTTTTAGTGTAATATATTTTACCGGGGTATGATTCCCTTTTACCAAAAAAAAAGAAACGAAACAAAGAATATGGATCTATAAAGAATTAGGTGTAAACGAGATATAAGGTATTTAAGATCAAATAGGAGCAGCTCCACGTAAATAACACAAGAATCACAAGTGCGGCATGAAACCCTAAAATAAAAAACGATTTAAAACCCCTAAAAAAACCTACCACAACCCTAATTCAGATCAATTAACTAATGTACTCCACAAGGAGACACCATAAACAGATCGTCACTAAGATAAGATAGATCAAATAGGGACAAAAATCAATTTAGAATTGAAAGACCAGAAGGGTTTAAAAATCGCCCACACAAGGAGAGAAGACCAGGGTTTATCTAAACGCAAAACTTAGGCAACACATAACAGGGAAAATCTCACGTAAAGTACTTGTGTCTAGTTTTGAAAAGCAAACAATGTTCTCACCCCAAATGTTATAAAACGTAAGTAATACAATAGAAACTTATTACGCAGGAGCTTATGCATAATTATCATTTGGATAGAGGCCCACCTAGGTGTGCTTTTAAAGTTGACATTCAAAAAGCGTACGACACGGTGGATTGGAGTTTTCTTGATAGAATCTTGAGGGGATTCGGCTTCCATCAGATTATGATTAAGTGGATCATGGCATGTGTTACATCCCCTTGTTTTCTATTTGTATTAATGGTGATGTGCATGGTTATTTTAAAGGAAAGCGGGGTCTTCCTCAAGGTGATCCTCTTTCCCCTTATATTTTCACTTTGGTTATGGAAATTTTAACGCTCATTCTTCAAAGACGGGTTCGTTCTTCCGATGCTTTTAGATACCATAAACATTGTGAGGAATTGAATATTATCACCGGAAAGCACTGAAAACCTCAAAACCACTCTAAAACAGAAAAATGAATCAAAAATTATTCACTTATGAACTCAATACTTCATCAAACTCCCGGTCAAACCGAAACCTTTTTTACGCAAAAATAGTCAACGGAAGTCAACTTTTTAGCTTTCATCAGAAAAACTAAGAAGATCGAAAGACTTCAAAATACAAAACTATCATAAAAACCCTTCTGAGCCATTCTTTTCATTTCTTACACCAATAAAATATATTTCGTTACACTTTTACACCTTAGCCTACCCTGTAAATTAAAGTCTATGGTTGGTTGCTAGTTGCTATTGTGTAAAGTATGTACTTACTTTGTTTGTGTGCATATTTCTTATCTTTGGTTAGATCGGGAATTTCACATTGCAATGGGAATGTGAAAGTAGTTTCTTTATTTGTCGTGTGTTTACTACTTTCAGTATTATTTTTATTATTGAGTCATGAGCGTTATGGAATAATTATCCAGATTTATTATGATCATGAAGTGGTGAAATTTTACACTTTTATTTGTTTTATAGTTATGATTAAAAAACTAGAAAAATACAAAAAAGAGAGAAAAAAGATAGGATTGTGAGATAATCGGTTCGTGTAAACTTAACTGATTTTATTATTTATGAGATAATCGATTATGCGTTGGTACGTGCTATAAACCAACGATGTAGTGTATTGTTGTATATTATAATAAGTTGGTCGCAAAATTAACCAACTATGTGTTTTTGTATTAAGTGGTAGATATCGCCACTATTGTTGTACATATGTATGGATGATGGCGACACCTCTCCACAGCTATAGAGAGGCTCTTATATCCTTAGAATGGCCAGCCTTGGCCTTGGCTTCATAGCTTTAGGCCTACTAGCTTACAAAGATTCCAAATTTATGCTCCAATGAGCTATCTAACGGATATATTGGTTAGTGACCGATACTTTTTGTATTTCTAATAGGAAACATATATAATTGGTGTAAAATAAAATAACGAAACAGATAGATTAAGTCCAACCAATAGACAATAATGTTGCTAGCTACTTTCCCGACCACAACCTCGTAAAAGACACACATCACCGACTAACTCACGCTTTAACATGGAAAACACATGCTTTGTTTCCTTTTATACATTTCATAATCTAAGTTTCTCTCTTTACTTTCTCTCACTAGAAGCAACCCTCAACTACTTTCTCTCTTAGATTTTCTTATTCTAGCTGTTTGATTTGATAAACATATAATCATATACAATTTGGTATCAAGAGGCCATGGTGTGTGATATTGAGGTATTGGTGCGTTTTGTTTTGGTTTCTTTTGTATCATGTGTTTGAAACTCAACACAAAAGATTTCATCTTTTGTGTGTTCAAAAACATAAAGTTTGTTACTTTCTTGTTTATCTATCTTAGTATAAGCTAGGTGTAAAAGGAAAACTTCAAAAACATCAAAAGATTTCACTTTTCTTGATTTTTTTTGGTTCGAAAGTTTTTGTATCAAAAATCTTGATCCGAATTTTTTGTGTGTGTTAAAAGCCTTAAAGTTTGTGTTTTTTGTGGCTTCTACTAGGATTATAATAGTTAGTTGTACAAGAAAAATCCATCAAAAACGTCAAAAATTGTGTCTTTAAGTGATTTGAAAATTGGTGTTTTTCGGTTTGAATACGGCGGTTTATACATCTTGAATACAACGATTTATACATCATTGGTTTCGGCGATTTATACATCTCCTATATCCGGAGATTTATACGTCTCCTATATCCGGCAATTTATACGTCTCCTATATCCGGCGATTTATACATCTCCTGTATCTGGCGATTTATACATCTCCTGTATCCGGCGATTTATACAAGTTTGTATAAGGCGATTTATACGAGTTTTGTAGACGGCGATTTATACGTGTTTGATACCGCGATTTATTCCACTTTCTAAAGGTGATTTATACATTTTTAAAGGTGATTTATACATAACACTTGGGTGATTTATACACTTACCTTGGAGGATTTATACCATATTGACTTGGAGGTTTATACAGTTTTTCTGTGATTTGTAAAATCCTGTGAAGTATTTAATTATTTTCTCGGTTTTATCAAGAATTGTAAAATCCCGTGTAATCTAAAGACTCATTCACTTAAAACAAACAACAATTTAACACAACATATTACTATAAATTTCTCCCACTATATTTACTTATTACAACCTAATTAAATTATAAAACCTTAGTACACTAAATAATCTATACCCGAATCAACGATTCACACTCGATATCACTAAATTCCCCATCGCTCAAATGCTCAAATGAACTAACATTCCAAAATCATTATCAAATACGAAATAGAATGACTAAATCACACATCTCTATTCTCACAATCACATAGCATATCACATAAACCACCAAATCGACTTATTCACATAAATTAAAACACATAAAGTTAGCTAGGTTAACACTAACGGTTAAACTAACCTCGATAAATCGCGGTTGTCACAAGTATAATCTCTAATAAATGAACCACTTGATATTAGTTCATTTAGCATGCAACATTATTTTTCCTCGTTCTTGTTCTTTCTACAAGTGAATCAATGTACATTAACTTGTATTTTAATTCACTTGTTAAATCAAAAATTGTCAACACATAAGCAATTTTTGAGGGGGAGAATAGTGATTAAAATGTGATCAATACGACTTAATTCGGATAAGATCTTTTGAATATAAGTGTGTTCCTGTCCTCGCATGTGTAAAACTCTTTCATCATATGGTGCATATGTGTAGAGGGAGCTTTTTGGTGATATAGAAAACTCTCAATGTGTATTAAATGAATTTTCAAACACGTTGATTGCTTTTTAATGGTTTTATGACGACAATAGAAATACCAAAAGACCGACCAACTGTTGTTTCTTACGGTGTTATAAGGCGGTTAAGGATATATATTTTGTTGCATGATCCAGCCAGAACCGGAGGGATCTACCCAGGGACACTCCATTAGATAGAATATAAGTCCTTAGGTATGATTGAAAAAAGGATTAAAGTGAGACTGCGAAGAATGTTATCCAAGGCATGAGTTATCACCTGAACAAATCCAACATGGTGATAATGAGGACGCGCTAGAATAACATTAAAGGGGTTTAAAGAATGAAAAAGAATTGTAAGAATAAAGGGTGTAAAGAAAGAAGACCTCCATACAATATTAGGCAGAAACTGGGTCAATGCATAATCTATCGGTAATCACAAAGATGATTCTGATATTGAAGACAAGTCATCATGGACCTAGTAATGCAATGCACAACCCATCTCAGCTACTCAGGCTTCTCTCAAAAGAATTTTGTTTCATTTATCACGGAGATCAACATGCTTCTATTGAATTTCTCACTCCGAGATAGTAGATATTGAAAAGGTGGCAGTCTGCTCCAGCCTCCGATCACTAAATAACAAAAGTGCACTTATAGAGTCTAGAGCCAACGAGATCAATCAATAAATCTCATTAGGACACAATTCCATATACACTTGTTGTTCATCTTCAAGAACACAAGTTGTACAAGAGTCCAACACAAATGCAAAAATAATCTGTGTGAATTAATGAGAATTGACGGATGCTTTTTGAGAATATAAAACTTTCGATATGTTTAAAAATCTTTATTCATTAACATGTCGACTGATTTTCAAATAAGTTTTTGATCTCATGTCCATTATGGCAGCCTCAAAAGGGCATCTAGGCATGGGAAGACTAAACATGAATTGACGACTCAATCATTCAGATAGTAACTAACTGATTCACTCTTATCGTGTTGTCTGCTTTGAGACGTTCTGCTAATGAGAACTAGCAAGTACGGTGAATCTGATGCTTATGCGTTAGAGAATCTAACACTTTGAGCTAGAAACCCTGTCAAGGAGATTCTTTGAATCTACCTAATCACATGTATAGTATTTATACTATAAAACGGGGAACCGGTAGTTATCGCAACATAAAATCGACAAAATGACAAAGACATATTCATCCATATCTGTTGTTTATCACTAACTTAAACATGCAGGACTAGTCGATGGCGTAACTATCATATTCCAGCTGAGTCGCAGTTAAGGGCACATGCTCATACTCAAAGTTTAACGATACATTCAATGGCATCAATTAAAACTTGAAGACAGTTCTGAATTTTAAAGATACACTTCTGTAAGCTCTAATATACAAGAACATCCTCAAAGAACATCAAGTATATGATTACAAATAGATGTCTATGTTGAGGAAGATTCTTAGCCTTTAAGTGATGTCAAAGGATGAGTATGTTGGTTAAAAAGTGTTCCAGTCAAGAAGTATCCAAGATTATCTCAAGGCTAAAGGTAAAAATATCAAGATAAAGATCAAGATCCAAGATCACAAGCATGCAAAAGGATCTCAAAAGAATTCCCAAGAATATAAGGCTCCAAGATTCAAGACTTCATAAGAAGTGAAGCCTTAAGTGCGGACCACCCCTTAGGGGGAGGTTGTTAGACTCATTTTTAGTAAAGTGATGGTCATTATATATTCCTGAGCCTTGTAAAGGAAAATATAGTTAACGGGAATTATTTAAGCTAATTGGGCCTAGGTTTTGGGCTAAATCCTATTCATTGTATAGTACACGGCCCAATACGGCCCAATACAAAGCCCATAAGGGTCGGCCCCTTATGTGGTATATATACCACCCTCCTAGCATATTAGGAGGGTGTTGGTTACTCATTTTCTCTCTTAGTAATCTTCCATTTTCTTTCTTCTATTTCACTCTCTAAACCTTACTTTATCTCTCTAGATTTCATAAGATTTTCGTGTTTGTGATGTATTTGATATAAGCTAACAAATCCAAATGTTTCATACGAAAGTGTTTATTACTTTCGTACGCAACCTCTGGCTTTCGTAAAATCTTTCGTATCACTTTTATTCGATCCAAATTGATTTTTGAGAATCTTTATACTTCAAACGTAAGGATAAAGCATATAATTCGATTCCTTTTTCATTATTATTGTGCTAATTTGTTAAAAGTAAAGGTTTCGTAATTAGGGTTAGGGTTTCGTAAAATCAATATGTTGTTTTTGATCGATTGACTTAGACTAAATGTATGTTAGGATGTATTGTTGTGATTTTCATTATTAATCAAAGTTAACAAACACGTTTAGATGATCAATTAAGGGGTTACATAACCGTCAATGGTTTCATATGTATAAACTTAAACTTTCGCTCGCATAACTGAAATTAGAATGGTATTTGGATGATATTAATCAATCTAATATATGTGTAAATGTTCTGATTATAATTCTTAACATGGTTCATTCATAAGAAGGTGGTTTTGGAATAAAGTGGCTATTACGGTTTCATTTATCCTAATTGGGTTTCGTAACATGTTTTGGGCCATCATACTTGGGTTTCGTACAAATCAAATGGGTTTCCTAATGGGTTTCGTATAACAAAAATGGATATCTTATTGGGTTTCGATAACACCTACATGGGCTTAAAACATTCAAAAATGGCTTAACACAATAAATGATTAACATAATTTTCAAATGTTCCAAAACAAAATATGTTTTTTGGAAAAAGGATGAAAGTGGTGAATCAACTGTCTGTTATCGTTCTCGGATTCTCATGTTTTAAATGTTCAAATCACAATGTTTTTCAAACAAAGTTTCAAATAAAACTGCAAACAGATTTCTAGTTCATGACACATTCTTCTATATGATATCGGGTAAATGGTCTAAGTTACATCCGATTTCGACCGTGTTCTGAATTATAAACTGAGGTAGTAGCCTATTGACTATTTTTTAACAATGGTATGGTATGAGTTATGCTCTAACTACTTTTTTATAACTCAAAGTATGGTATGAGTTATGCTCTGAATTATAGATTGTGGGCCAACTACTTGTTGATCATGCTCTGAGTTATGCTTTGACTGCAATTGCAAATGTTCCAGCTGTATATCTTTAGTAGTTTTGGAAGACAATCAAGCCAGTTGTCGAGACTATTTAATTTATGGTGGACAGATAGGTTATTACTTACACCGTTGATATGTTTTGTGCCACTCTTAAGCTGCCAATGGAAACTTCTGCTCATCCATTCATTGCACCAGCAACTCTGAAATATATCCAACCATTTCTGAAGATTGTCGGCTATCAGGGATTAGTTGACAAAGTAAGTGCCTTCTACATGAAGAATCTTTCTCAACCATTGCACACAATGTTTAAGGTCTTTAACCGATGTCTTACTTCAAGAACATCGGTACATGATCAGACTAAAATCAACATTCTTCAGATCTTTCATTTTGTGGTAAACTGAGTTCATGTTGACTATGCCAATCTTATATGGTGGGATTTTCTTCACTGTCTCAAGCAGAAGAAACAAGTGATTCAGTATCCTCGCTTCACAAAACTTATAATTGCTGATCTTATAAAGAAGTTTGACTTCATTCCCAGGAGACTTGAAGAGGATTATCATTCTATCAAAGATGATGTTCCGTTGGTGAGTGTGTATACTACAGGGAATGTGACCATCAAAAGGATGCTGATTCCAGATGAATTTCTTACTAATGACATCCGTGAAACTAAGGAGTATAAGGATTATGCGAAAGAGTTTGTCGGGGTAGACATTCCTACGATTAAGCCACAACCGGTTGAATCTACCCAATGGACGAATAGGACACCTAACCCTGCTGCTGTTGTTGATAATATAGTTCCTAAGAAGAGGAAAGGAAAGCAAGTTGCTGGAGAAACAAGTTCATCGAGGAAATCTCTTAAGGTTACAAATTAATAAAAGAAATCGAGTACTACTCCCATTCCACCTCCAAGTGATGATAGAGAAAGAAATGACATTGCTGAAGCAACCTTACGAAGCCTCGCTTTACACAAACAAGCTAAAATTGCTAAGGAACAAGAAAACATGGTTGCATTAGAGGAGAAACTTTTGGAGGAGGATGTAAAGAAGATTGTTGAAGGAGAAGATGAAGAATCTTATGCAGTGACTTTGCCGATTATGTTTTCCTTAATGAAGAAGAAGATTCCGGTACTAGGATAGATCCCGGGAAGCATAAGGAAAATCCGAAAACAGTTGATGATGATGAGGAAAAGAAAGACGATACGAAGGATGATGATGATGATGACAATGATGATCACACTGATCATGCGTTGGTCAGAACATGAGTGACGGGTAGTTCAGAGATTAGGAATGAGAAGATGCAGACATCAATTCCCTCACCACCTAGATCCCCTAAGATAAACTTATCCTCGAATAAGACTATTTCTCATTAATTAACGACTATTGTATCACCTACACCCGCCACTACATCTCAAGATCATTCAAAACCTACTTCCAGCAAAACCAAGGTTCTTCCAAGAAGCATTGCTCAGATGAGCAGACGACGCAGTCAACTCAGAAAACATATGAAGCATACCTTTGTTACTAACAAGTATTTTCAAGAAAAAAATGAAAGAGATTCCTGATATTCTCAACAATCTTATTCCAGAACTTATTGTAGCAAAGACCAATGAGCTTATCTAAGAGACAGTTTCAAGACCGGTCAATGCTGCGATTAAATGAGATAGAGAGATTTCACCAACTAATGTATCTGAGTTGATCTTATAAGAATTCGTTGTTCATGCACCAAGAATAATTGAAAAACTTTTCAAGATTCATATGTAGAATACAGTTCTTAATGTTCATATTTCACCACAACAAGAACAACTGCTGATCTTCAACACCAACTATATCTGAAGATGAAGTCAAATCTTCAAGATCAAGCTGCTAATCCAGAGTTGTGGGATGTTCTTAAGAATAAGTTTGAAGCGTCTTATGCCTTAACTTCTTCTTGCAGGAATGATGCTTTTCGCAAACGACATCACGAAGATGATGCTCTTCCTGAGGGGGAGAAAAGAGTGAAAAGAAGAAAAGAGTGAAAAGACAAAAGACATCAAAAAGTTCAAAATCTGTAAGCGGTTCTTCATCAAAGCAACCAACTCAAGGATCCAAATTTTTTGCATTTGAACGTCAACAAGAATAGGATGCATGGGTTGAGGAAACAATAGTTGCTGAAGATGAGGTTATTCCTGAAGATAAAACTCATGAGCTAATTGAAGAGTTTCAAAATGTTGATAAGCATGTTCCAACTATCTGATCATGAAAGAATGGAGGCTACATTAAGAGACATGATGAGTAACCAGTTCAGAGATGCTGAAGAATATGCCTACCATTTGGAACAAACAAAGAACTACATAGAGAATCAGATAGTGTGGAAAAGCAGACATTATGATATAAGATTATCAAAACCATATGCTCATGTTTCCTATGGTCCTTTGAGAAATCCAAATGAACCTCCAAGGTATCTATACAACAAGGATTTATTTTTCTTGAAGTATGTAAATTCTAAGGAGAGGAAGTATGTGCTCTCACTTCACAAGATACACGTCGTTCCATTTCCTGAAGAAGATTTGGAAGAAAGGATGAATCGTTGGGTTAGAAAAGAATTCAAGACTTTCAATGAAGAAGCGCGGTTGTTAATCCAAGACTAGAAAGATTTATGGCACAGGAGAATGTACAAGATCAATCACAGAAGAGTTAGAGATAATCCAGAAGAGTATTTCTTCGATCACAAGATTGTTGAAGTCGTCAGAGTTACTACTGAACAACAACACGGGCTTGATTATATGGAACAAATCCTTGTGCCTAAAGAAAATGACAAACCAGATAGCCTTTCTGAGGCTGATTTCAAGTATCTGAACAAGAACGATATTGAAGATATGTACTACCTTTGGCTGAACAAGAAAGTTAACTACCGTGAGAACAACTTGTTGAATTCATTGATGACGTTCATCAGAAGTCGTGTAATCTGGGAGAGAGTTCACGAATTTCAAATGGGAATAGAAAGCTACTAGATCAAGATCAACTTAACTGTACCAATGTTGATATTCCCTGGTATTGAAGCTCGTGATCCTTATTTTATTGTAGATAAACCAGATTCGGGTTTAATTTACTTAAACATCAAAGAAGAAAAAAGGGTTATGGACTTGATCGAGATTGTAAAGTTTTATGATGCTACGCTGGAAAGAATTTTAAAGAAAGTAAAGCTGAAGATCTTTGAGACTGAGTTTCTGAAAAAGGCTCCCTTGCTAGGTGAATTGGACCTTGACACAATGAAAGCATATGAAAGAGAAATAACCAAGCGTCTATGGCATTATGAGCAGATGATAAGATGAGAGTCATTCGTGAATGGAAATTCTACCGAAGATGAGGCATCAGTGATAATCCACCCTTAGGGGGGAGATTGTTAGGTTTAAGAAAAGTGTTTATTATTAATAAAGAATTGGTCTTGTAATAAATAGTATTGAAAATAGTATTTATAATGTAATAAGTCAAAATTGGTCAAACTTAAGTAAATGTTGACCAAAGCAAGTACACGTTAGTCAAAATAGGAAAAATAGAAGGCTTGGAGAATAAGTATAAATACCCCTTAGTTAAAGGTATTTAGAAAAAGTCTTCGTCACTTTGTAAGCACTCTCTCTTAACCTCCCTTCTCTTTTTTCTTTGTTAATGAAAATAAAAAAATGTGTAAAAATACTTTGTAGTTTCCTCTCTTCTATTTCTTAACACTTTCGTATGATATCTAATGCAAACAAGACTTATATTAGAAGTATAAATGCACATACCTTTAATTAAACATAAACCAAGCATAAACAAAAACCCCGAAACTTGAAACCCTAACTTTTACATAAGCCCCAAAATAGAAACCATAACTCTTGCATCATGATTGACTATAATCGAATCACCAAAGGCCAAAATATAGAACCCCCCTCCCCCAAAAAAAAAATCTATAACTCTTACACCACATAATAGAACCATTAAGGCTCAAGAAAAAAGGAACCCACAAAAATCAAAACCCTAACTTTGGAGATAAATGCATGTGCAAGTGTATTCCGAAATATTCAAAGTATGTATGTGTGTGAGACACAATCCGAAAAATTCAAGGTATGTATGAGTGTGAGAAACATCCAATATAAAAAAAATACCAAATGGTATGACTGGTTAAGGCTAAGGGAAGCCCAAAACTTTGGGCCGGGTGTGAAACTATTGTTGGATAAACTTATGTAATTACCCAGACATAATAAAACCAGGGGTGTTGATCGGTTCGGTTATCGGGTTGTTCGATTAATTTTTTTAGTCAACCCGAAAACCGAACCGAACCGAAAATCGAATTTGAATTCGGTTCGGTACCCGAATTACACTATTTATTAAAAAACAATTACATAGATATTTAGCAAAAAAAATATTTCAAGCATAAGAAGTATTTTTTTGATATTAGGATAAATTTTTAATTGTATTTATATATACATAAATATACAAAAAATTATATATTTATATAAATTCGGTTTTCAGTTCCGACTATCAAACCCATATCCAACCTGAAAATCGAATTTGCAATTCGATTCGATTTGGTTTTGACGAATTTGGTCTGGTTATTAATTCGATTCGATTGTTTTTGTTTCGGTTCGGTACGGTTTCGGTTTTTATGCTCACCCCTAATAAAACGTTGATTGAGGCCCAATTCCCAAGCATTACACTTGATAATCCTTTTGTTTGCACGAGGGTGGACTGTACCAGTTATATTTGATCCACTACAAGCCCATCGGTTCATGTATGCTTAAATATACCCGGTTCAAACCAAATTTAGAAGGGTGTTTGTTACAGCTAGTTTTTGTGAAACTCTTCTTGGCTGCTGCTTTCATAAGCCCATTTTCAAGTTCTTTTTCTAATTTGTACGAGTTCATTATGCTAAAAAACTAAGTATAAGCCAGGAAATAGATATACTAAGAATAAGCTGAACAAAATAAACTAAAAGGTTGTGGGAATGTTCCAACTAAATGGTTATGAGTTGACTTGAGACATTCTGAGATTGATTAATTGTGTAAATATTTTGATATAGTTAGTTGCCTTTCAAAAAACAAAGAAGTAAAAAACCCGAATACAAACACCACAAAGTCAAAATAGTCCATTAAGTAAAAGCATTATTTTAATGTTTGATACGCATAACATAAACATCAACATATGAAACAAGCGGGCGTAAGGTTTTTGCTCGATAGCTATGAGCACGACTGCACGAGTAAGCAAATATTATTCATAATGAAAGTGTTTAGTTGATCAGTGTTAAAAATTAAAATGAATCCAATGAATTTGGAATCCCTCAACAAATGTTTTCCATATCCACAAATATTTGTTTAAATGGTCGATAAAATATACTCATTCAGCCATTCTAATTTTTATTTCAACATGTTAACAAGTCAATGTATTCTTTTTTGAATACAAACAAGATATTAGCTTAAAAGTGCATGTTTTATTTTACACTAGTACACTTGCATACCACCCAATATCATGTTTGGCTCATGATATGAATACCCCCCAAAAAACCATTTGTACCCTCCCCCCCTTTAACAGGTCAAAATTATGAAACTGTCAAAAATTACGGAACAGAAACTGATAAAAAACTGCGCTGCACTGTAAAAATGAGGGAACAAAATGAATCTTTGTACCTTTTTTGTACTTTTTAGCGGGCCAGGGGGTACGAACATTAGCACCCATCATGTTTCCTTTGTATATGCAGTGGCCAGACTACAAAATGTTTTGCCGACCATGAAACAGTGATTCTCTGTTTTTGTAGCATGCAACAGATAATTTGTAGTTTTGTACGTACTATGGCAGTATGGTTATAGTCCAGTTGTATTTTATCGATTTAAAATCAATCTTTTATTAATTTTACATTGTAATGTGATTCAATATTTCTATATAAAAAAAATCTAGGCTATATACATAAACAAGCTCGTGAATTCATGTTTTAACTAAATTATCGATATAGAATTCTGGATCAATGAAGGATTATACGAAAAAAGAGTTTAAACATTGCGCGCGACTGTGCATAATACCATTCAAGGATACATATAACATATTTTAACCACTTTAGTGCCTTAGGTATTTACGATTTCAACATGAGTTGAAAATGAAAATATATACATTGATAAAAACAAAATAAACGTTGATGAATTTCTATTTTAACCGGAGTTTTTTCTATTTAGGTTATCTTAATAGGGAGTCTTTGACTTAGATGTACAATATCTGTGTGAATATTTTGAACCTCTGTGAGGACGTTAGGTGCTTAACTACTAGAACTTTTGATGTTGGTTGATGAATGCCCATTATATTTTGTTGAAATT
>BQNB010118374.1:0-18302 GCA_026074375.1 Tanacetum coccineum | reverse complement strand
TTTAGGATGAAGGAAGTAGATCATTTGACCAATAATACACCGCCTTCACCTCACGTGGCATCTTTCCACCCTAAGGATACGTATTGCCGTTATCACCCATGCATTGGCGACCCTAAGAAACATTATGGATTTAAACCAGGTTTATTAAGACTTAGTGGATCCTTAGGTGTTGATTTTTTGAAATTAGGAATGATAGAAGATGATTGGGAATTAGAATCTAAGGAAGATTGTTTTCTAGGAAGAGGGCTTAATTCACCCGTTAGGCTAAAAGAAGTAGAGAATGTTAGGATTAAAGAAACACACCGGTTAGAGCACAAAATTCAACAAATACTTTTTCAACATATGGCTCCTTCTCGCCACCATGGTGTGTACCATTACTATTACCCGCACTTAAACTCAAGTGTAGGGGAACCTTCCCCTTTATCTATTAAATAAGGGTAGAGTCAGGCTCGTGACTCGAACAAAAACAAGCGCTTCTTGGGAGGCAACCCAATTTACTTTCCCGCATATTAGGAGTGTCATGTGTGTTTTAATTCTTCATAGTTTGTTTTATTATGTTTGAACTATCTTGTAATCATGCTTTGTTTGTCTTTAACCTCGTCCTAATTTCAATCAAAGGCATTTTGCAAACAATAAGTGTAGGGGAATTTATCCGGCTTTTGAGCCAAATTCAAACATGTTAAATAAATTGTTTAGATTAATTCGCGTCATATGATTGAATTGTGAAATCTCAGGTTTTATGCAACTATTTGTACAGGAATTAACTTATGGAATCAAGTGCAGAAAATTTTTCATCAAAAACAAAAATTTCATTTTCACAGACTGTGGAGACGGCGTCACGATTAACACGCGACACCATCACCATGACACCTGTGACGAGGTCACACCAACCGCGACGGCGTCAAATGCCCAGGTCCAGAAAGCTCAAAGTTTTTAATTATTTTTGAAAATAAAACTTGCACAACATTTAAAATATGTAATATTCTTTTATAAACCTGCATAAAACCACGAGCCTAACAATTCTTTCATCCTATCTATCGAGTTGAACCCTAAATTCACATTGTATATTGGTAAAACGCACATTTTATGATTGGTGTAGTTGTCTTTCTCTTTGATTACAAGTTATATTTGATGAGGAGAAGCTTGGAAGTTCTTAGGAAGTTTCGTTGGATGATTCTCGGAGGACGATTTAACCAGTTATTGCATGTTTCTTCTCCATTATTGAGTAAACCAGGGGAGTACTAGTTTCTTTTCCTTGTTTTCTTTTCCCTTTATTCGTTTTAACGGGTACTTCTAGAGAACATTGGGGACAATGTTCAACTTAAGTGTAGGGGGAAAATAAGCCTTAGAAACTATTCTTTCATTTGTCATTTGCTTTGTCTTTAAAAAGGTAGGTAATATATCGAAACATAGCATAAAAGGGTGATTTTTACCAAAATTTAATTTTTTTTACGACACATACCAACGAAAACCGAGTATTACTAGCGTCCCATTGATAGGAATTTATATGACTAGCTCAAAAACCCTCAAAATTCCACCCCTACAATGTGAGGTTCGCCCTTAGATATTATACCTTTAGCTTGTTCGAGTTAAGGAGTGAGCAATCATGTGTGTCTATTCTGTCGTTACGGATGTGTATGCGTGGTTTTGTTGCCTTTTCTAGAACATTGGTACTGATTATTTTAGGATTATGAGAGTGTACTGGTAGCATATTAAATTCTAGAACTTGTTTTTGTGATGCATCCTGAGATCGCATAGTAAGTATTAGGATTTGCTTGATAAGAGGCATTAGGAATAACCCATGTTTTAAACCTATAATTGTTATGATGGTCACATCGATCATATAACTATCCCACACCTTTTCTATGCACTCACCTTTAGTGCAGGATACCCTAGTACAACCCTCTAAGCCTATCCTTTTTCACGACTCTCGTAATTTTTTGGTTAAGCCAGACTATTAATGAAGAGCATTGTCACCCTTAAACCAATCGTTACACCCAAAAAGCCTTAGCCTACCTTATATATACTCGCTTTTAGTACATTATTATGTTTTAACCCAAGTTAATTATTGAGTATATGGTTGCTAAGTCCTTATCCTTGTAAATACAGTTTTGAGACGATTAGGATTCATGGTAGTATTTATTTCGCAGAAGAATAGGGAAGAAAAGTTAAGTTAATACCCCCATATGATTGTCAAATGGTCTCCATGTTATTTTGATCCTACTCAAATCGGGTCATTAGTTAGATTGTAAATATCAAGCATGTAAAAGCTTAAGTATAGGGGTACATGTTATAAACCCCCAGGTTGTATTATGTTATTCAAAAAAAATTAGAAAAGAAAAAGAAAGAGATTGATGTAGAGTTGTGTAGAGTTTGTATATCTTCGTTTGAGTCTTAGCTTAGCAACCAAACCAGCGTGTATTCGTGTAAATAATTAGCAAACCCTTCCACTCCAAATTCACCCAAATCCACCCAAATGTATCCCATCCGTTTTCGTTTCCATTATATGTTATCTTACACCTACACCCCACAACCCTTTAAAAGACCTCTTAGATAGTAATGAATAATACTTGCACCTAGCGGTGGAGGTTTGATCCTTTACCAAGCCTATGGAAATTTATATGCTATGACAGGTAATGAGTGTGATTTTCCATTTCCCATATATGTTATAATTCATTATACACCCGAGTGAAAGAGATAATCTCAAACACTTATGTGAGGTGCTTGCATATACTTTCTGTGCTTTTAGTTACGAGGTCTAGAAGGTTATGTTGTAGAATATTTTTAAAGAATAGATAAAATGACCCCTCATATTGTTATTGTCTAGATAGAAAAGCCCATTTTCTTGAGGACAAGCAAATCCCAAGTGTAGAGGTATTTGATGAGGTGTCATTTTATACACTTTTTCGGGGTCGTTTAACCCTCAAAATCATGTGTTTATGCCCAAAATAGGTATTTAATCGTTCCTTTTTAGGTATTTCTCATTTGGAAGACATTTGGATGAATTACACGTGACTTGGGCTCATTTGGAGAAGAAACGGACGAGATTGTGAACCAACACCAAGACTATTGAAGATTTGTGCTCACAGAGCCTGAAGACGACGTCACAAGCTATACACGACGCCGTTACAACTCATCAAGTGACGGAGAACCAGATCAACCCACAGAAAATTCCCTATTGTGTAGAATAGAAGTCCTTAGGTATGATACAAAAGGAGCAAAAGTGAGAAACGAGAATAACGCCGACTAAGACAGAGCTAACACTGGAACAAACCCAACAAGGTGTTAGTGATGAAGTCTTGGTAAGCATTGAAGGGTTTGAAGAATGAAAAAGAATTGTAAGGATAAAGGGTGTAAAGAAAGAAGCCCTCCATACACTTAGGCAGAAACCGGGTCAATACATATGCTATCAGAAATACTAAGCTGTTGTCTGGTATTGAAGATAGTCATCATGGACCCAGTGATGCAATGCACAACCCTCCCTAGCCACTCAAGGTCTCTCAAAAGACTCTTGTTTCATTTCTCACGGAGATAAATGCATTTCTATCGACTTTCTCACTCCAAGTTAGTTGATATTGAAAATGTGACAGTCTGTTCCAGCCTCCGATTACTAAAACCAAAGTGCACTATCGAGTCAAGAGCCATAAAAGAGATCATCCATAAATCTCATTACGACACTATTACAAATAATACTAGCTGATTCACACACTATGACAACAAGAAATGTCTTAAGAGTCCTATGCATTATCCTTGTAATATTGCCAAAACATCAGAGTGATACGTAAGTATTCACAATGACATGGAAAATCCAGTCCAAGCCCAACATCAAACAAGCTCTGCGTGTAGTTGAACTTTGAATCGTATATGGATCAAACTTGTAGACCCTATGATACAATTCGTCCAGATTAATTAACTAGAACGGTATGATGATTTTTAAATGCATAAAACTCTCGATGGTTGCAAAACCACTTTTAGCAAGCGACATCTCCATTGATTTTAATTAATTTACATTTCAATCGATGAACATAACTCACTGGTTCACATCATACCGTGTTGCTCTTTGAGACGCTTTGGAAATGAGAACGCTACCACTGCAAAACCCATCAAAGAAGATTCTTCAAAAATTCTACTCTGATCACCAGACATCATTATACTTTAACGGGAACCGGTTGGTTATTGCAACCATATTCGACGAAGTGACAAAGACACTTTTGTCCATATCTGTTGATTATCACTAACCTAAACCTGCAGGTATTCCTGATGGTGGCAGCAGCTAGTCCTAGACGAGTCAGATTCATATCTACATGCTCATACCTGACCGACATATGTAGACATCATGAAAGCTCAAGTACATATTTTAAAAGACTTTCGCTACTCTGATACCGCACGTCTTCCTTGAAGTGACGAAGTATTAAAGTTAAAGAATTTCAAGAAAGATGGTTATACAAGATTTTAAGACAAAGAAAGGTATGAGCATGTCGGTCCGAAAGTCACAAGCTCACAAGAAGGCAAAGATTACAAGATGGCGAAAAGAGATTATGTTTGGTTGATGATCTCAAGAAGCTCAAGATCACATACAAGTCAAGCTAAAGAAACAAGCTCAAGCCTAAAAGTCTAAAGATCACTACTTCACATTCACAAGATAAATATCAAAGAAATTGAGACTATGAGCAAAGATTGAAGACATTCATAGAATGCTTAAATTAAGTGTTTGTAAATTGGAGTGACCTCTCTTAGGGGGAGATTGTTAGAAATACGAAAAAGTCTTGATCACTTCCAATATATCGTTAAGTAGCTCGTAGTATAATATTTGGAAACTAGCTAAGCTAACCAGGTCAACATAAGAAGCCCCTTATGTTGACTATACCTATGTAAGGGTATAAATACCCTCTCTATGCCTTGGAGAGGGTTGTTGGTTCATTTCATAATACATTTCCTTTATCTCACTAAGTGTTTCAACCTCTTATTTCTCTCTCTAGATCTCCCTTCTCATTTACTCACCTTAGATTGTATGTTTGATATCCTACAGCCCATGCGGATGTCATCGCACAAGCTAACCCAGTTGCATTCAAGGAAGGAGATTGCACACAACAAAGTTGACGCAAATACGGCTCTAAGCACTAAAGATATAGTGCTTTAGCGACGAACAATTTTTTGACGACTCATATGTTCGTCACTAATTGGACCATTTAGTGACAATATAAATACTCGTCATCAATGTTTAAATACTATGGTTTGTACTAACATAACTAACTAAACTAATATACAAAGCACACACATTGATAATCAGACTATCTTTGGAAAGTCTGTGTTTTCTATGGATGGATTTAAAACCTATGAGTCTATGACTCTTTATATAATAGATGACCATAAGATGTTACAAGGAAAAACTTAATTGACCACTTATTCAAACCATTAATTAGTATTCGAACACCATTAATGATATTTATCTTCAACTTGTAACGCTTATCATTAATGATATTTATCTTCAACTTGTAATGCTTATCATTATTGTAGTCAAAACCTGATCTTGTAACTTCCTATAATGTTGAATAAGTCCCAGATTAGTCCCTCTTATTTCATTCGTCTTCATTTTGTCTCATCAAATCAAGAATCCCAACAATCTTCCCCTATTTGATGATGACAAAACAAACAAAGTCGTGTACGAACTTCCCCTTAAATAGAGAAGTTGAGATGTAATCATCTCCCTGAATGAAACAAAATCTTCCTTTGTAGATAGCTTCCCCTTAACTTATGATCATGCCACCACACATAATAAGTTGCAAATCAATAAACCTGTAATCTTCTTCCCCTTTTTGTAATCATCTAATAGGGGTCTTCTGTAGAAATGCAACTTGGATCATAACAGCTACAAATCATATACCACACTACCAATCCATCCTTCCAATAACCTCTAAGTACCTCCATGAGCTTAATACGGAAAAATGACTTTGAGCTAGTAGAATATAAAAAAACTAGCAGTAGTAATAAAGATCAGCAGTAGTAATGAAACACTTCCCCTCAAGTGGTGCATGTAGATGGTTAAACATGTTAACGATAAGCTTCACTGAAATGTTTGTTGAACCTTCTTGAATCTCGAAATTGTAGGGCTCAATGTAGTGATCAGTGTATGATGAAAACTAGAATATATCCGAATTTGATGAGATGGTAGAATCTCCCAAACTTGTGTCTTATATCTTGTACTATCCACGACGTTGAAAAAAAATAAAAACTCATACTCCTAATGTAATAGCAGACGCGATCTCTTGACAAATCCTCATTCTTCTATAATGAGACACTGAGCAACAATAACGTAACTTCCTTTCAAGGATAGCGAATGTGAGGCTTGAGCACCTTAAGAAAAATCACACATTCCTAGATTTTGCAAGTCTTCGTCACCATACAAAACAAACAAGTTACCTCCTGCTAAAAGGTATGATAAGAACACGCATCTGTGAAACTCAACTACAACATCAAATAAGCAATATTCAATTGTCTTCGTAATCACATCTTCAAATAATCTCCAAAAACGAGCCATAAAATCAATAAGAATAAACTATTTGAAAAATAGTTCTATTCGAGATCCAAATCCATCCAAAAACCAAAATTCATGTATTACCCGATATTTGATAAAGCAAGCAGTACGTTCTAAGATATCGGATAACACTAGCGGTACTTTGATCACAACGAGCAGTACTTTGACCTTTTGCTTAGCAGTACTTTGACCTTTTGACTTGAATTTCCCAACAGTTTCCTAAGGCGAATTATACATTTTCTCTAAAGGCGATTTATATGTTGCTTATTACTCAGGCGATTTATACGTGAATTCCAAAGGCGAATTATACATTTTCTCTAAAGGCGATTTATACATTGCTCATTCTTCAGGCGATTTATACGCTAAGTTTCCTACAGGCGATTTATACGTTTGTTTCATAAGGCGATATATACATCTTCCTTTAGGTGATTTATACATTTTCTTGGGTGATTTATACGCTTTACTTAAGAGAACTATACACTTTCATTAGGTGAATTATACGATTGTTCTTTGATTTGTAAAATCCCGTGAAAACTTGATTTCCCGGTTTTATCAAGAATTGTAAAATCCCGTGTATTCCAAAGACTCAAATTTATTAATCAAACCTCACTTTAACACAATAACCTCCAATCACTGTACAATCATTTTATCTTATCACATTAAAATGGATTTAATTATTCCACTTGGACAAAAGAATACTCTTGCTGGGTATATGATACTCTTCGGTGCTGACAATCGTCCACCTATGTTGGACAAGGACTTGTATGATTCTTGGAAAAGTCGAATGGAACTTTAAATGCAAAATAGAGAGCATGGAAGAATGATACTTGAATAAGTTGAAAATGGTCCACTCATTTGGCCTACTGTTGAAGAGAATGGAGTGATCAGAACAAAGAAATATGTTGAATTATCTGCTGCTGAGAAAATTCAAGCTGATTATGATATGAAAGCTACCAATATCATTCTTCAAGGTCTACCAGCTGATATCTATTCACTTGTGAATCATCACAGAGTTGCTAAAGATTTATGGGAGAGAGTTCAATTACTGATGCAAGGTACCTCTTTGACTAAGCAGGAAAGAGAGTGTAAGTTGTATGATGCATTTGATAAGTTTACTCACATCAAGGGGAAACACTTCACAAGTATTACTTGAGATTCACTCAGCTAATTAATGATATGAACATCTACAACATGAAAATTGAGCAATTTCAAGTTAATACAAAGTTTTTAAACAGTCTTCCACTAGAATGGAGTAAGTTTGTGACTGATGTCAAGCTCGTGAAGGATTTGCATACTACCAACTTTGATCAGCTTCATGCATATCTTGAACAACACGAACTCCATGCAAATGAAGTCCGTCTTCTGCGTGAACGCAATCAAGATCCACTTGCATTTGTAGCAAATCAGCAGATGACACCACCTCACTTCAACACTTATCAGTCTTCATACAACAATCCTCAGCTTCAACAACAGTTTTTTTTTTTTTCACCACCCCCATTTCAATAATATGGATCAATTCATCCCGCTCAACATTACTCATCTACTTATCCATCACAACCTCAATTCAATCATTCATCCGTTCCATCATCATATCCATATCAGTCTCAAATGAATCATCAAACCTCATCTATTCCATAAATTGCTTATCAGTCACCTCAAGTTACTACACAACCGATGAATGAGTCACCTTTTGCGGACTCAAGTTTTGTTGTTCATATATTCTTTTTAGGAGATGATCCAATTGCTTGTCTCAACAAGGCAATGGCTTTTCTAACAGCTGTAGCTTCCTTAAGGTTCCCCTCAACTAATAATCAACTTAGAACTTCATCAAACCCAAGAAACATGCCACTATTCAAGATGGAAAGGTCATAGTGCAACAAGTTCAGGGGAGACAAGGTTAAAGTTATTCTTGTACTGGTTATAAGAGTAGTGCTACTAGTTCTGAGGGAAACAATGCAAGTGGACAGGCAAGGGTTGTTAAATGCTACAACTGTTAAGGTAAAGGACATATGACTAGGCAATGCACTCAGCCTAAGCGACCAAGGAATGCAACATGGTATAAGGAAAAAACAATGTTAGTTGAAGCTCAGGAAGCTGGACAAATTTTGGATGAAGAACAACTCGCATTTCTTGCAGATCCAGGGGTTCCAGATGGTAAAGTTGTTCAGACAATCATTCCAAACAATGTTGCTTTTCAGACTGAGGATCTTGATACTTATGATTTTGACTGTGATGATATCTCGAATGCAAAAGTGGTTCTCATGGCCAATATTTCCAACTATGTTTCTGACATTATCTCAGAGGTACCTTATTCTAAAACCTATCTTAATGATATGGAAAATCAAAGTGTGCATGAATTGCAGGATTTTGAACAAACACAAGTTGTGGATTTTACAGATAATGAGATACATAGTAATAGCAATATCATTTCGTACTCTCAATATTTGCAAGAATCACAACAGGCAAATGTTCAAGATACTAATTTGCAGGAACAACAAGATTCAATGATCTTATCTGTGATAGAACAAATGTCGGAACAAATGATTAATCATGTAAATAATTGGGAAAAAGCTAATAAGAAACAAATCAATGAATCAGTAACCGTTGAGCTAGAGAGATATAAAGAACGAGTCAAAACTTTTGAACAACGTCTTAATATTGATTTAAGCAGTCATGAAAAAATGATTGATTCTCAAATGGATGATATGATTAAAGAGAAGCTTGCACTGAAAGAACAAGTTGACTCACTTGAGCAAAATCTTTCTAAACAAATCAAAGAAAAGGAATGTTTATTGCAAACATTCACTGTTTTCAAAAGTGAATCCAAAGAAAAGGAAGATAAATATATGGAAAACGAAATTGATTTGGAAAAGAAGATAAAGGAACTTGATAATATTATTTTTAAAGTGGGTCAATCTGCTCAAACAGTGCACATGTTAACTAAGCCACAAGCCTTCTATGATAATATACATAAACAAGCTCTAGGTTATCAAAATCTGTTTTATCTTAGGAAAGCTCAATGGGTTAAACCAACCTTGTATGATGGTATTGTTATTTCTAATAAACATGTTGCTATGCCTGTAATTGATGATGAGGAAACATTGATTTTGGAAGAAGAGAGTCGATCAAAAATGTCTGAAAAAGCAAAAGATCCAGAGGTTATTAATAAAAACATTTCTCATAAACCTAATGATTATGAAAAATTAAATATACTATTTGATGATTTTGCGAAACGTTTTACTCCACAACAAGAATTGTCGGCTGAACAAGCTTTCTGGTTGCGTATGTCCAATCCTACCAGTAAACCTTTTGATGCATCCCTAGTCAAAATAGAAGCTCCTAAGGAACTTCCTAAGGTTAGCTTGGTGAATGAAAGCCTTAAAAAGCTTAAATTTTACCTTGCCAGGTTTGACAATGTGGTGAAGATAAAGACTACACCCGATGCACGTACAGAAGGTGAATGGGGGTTTGAACATACAAAGGCTGTGTTTAAAAATGAAATTATTCAATTTTTAAAATCTTTTAAAGACATCTTCAATAAGTTTGATAGAGATCTTCTAAATGAAATAACGGAAGTACATACTGTTTTTGACCAAATGGACGCTGCTGTTCAACAGTCTTCAGTCGACAAACAATGTTTAGAAATTGCTAAGAAAGAATTACTTTTGAAAAATGATCGACTCTTACAACAAATCATGTCTCAAGATGTTCTTTTATCTGTGACGAATTCTATGTCTTTGCTTGGTGAATCTGTGAATATGGATGGAAAGAGAAAAGAATCTTGTAATCTTGAGGCGGAGCTTTTGAAAAGGTACACACAACTTGAAAAACATTCTATTTCTCTTAAAGAGTCAATACATCTTAATCAAGAAATTTTTCAAAAAGATAAATCTTGTAATAATCAAAATGCTCTCGAAATTCCAGAATTTTTTGAAAATAATGATTTGAAAGCTCAGCTTCAAGACAAAGACAGTACCATTTGTAAGTTGAGAGACATGATAAAATCAATGAAAGAAAAGTCCAAGGAAGGGAATGTCGAGTATGATTATGGTGAAATAGAGACAAAAAATATGGAACTGGAGAATAGTGTGACAAAATTGATTTCGAAAAACGAGCGTCTTTGTAATGAAATTAATCATGTGAAACAGGTTTTTAAAGAGTAGTTTGACTCAATTAAAAAGACATGTGTTCATACTAAAGAACAGAGCGACTCTTTAATTGATAAACCGAACTTAAAATCTGCTAAAAATGAGGATTTAAAAGCTCAAATTCAAGATAAGGTTTTTGTGATCACATAATTGATAAACGATTTACGAAAAATAAAAGGAAAAAATTGTTGATATTGCTACATAAATATCATCTGCCAGCACTATTGTTCCAGGCATGTTCAAGCTATATTTAGAACCTTTAGCTCCCAGGTTATTGTAAAATAGGGAAATTCACATAGAATACCTTAAGTATACTCAGGAACAAGTTGATATTCTTCAGGGAATAGTCAAACAAGCTAAAGCAAAACAACCTTTAGATAAAGAGTTAGACTTTGCCTGCAAGCATGCCCAACGAATTCAGGAGTTACTTGTATATGTTCAAGATACTTGCCCTAATGCGATTAAACTAAATGAGAAAAAGGTTGTTGTCACACCCAAAAACAAGGTCAAGAAAGTTAAGTTTGTTGAACCTCTCACATCCTCAAGCAACATTAAACATGTAAAGTCATCTACAACATCTGATTCTAACACACCTGTGTGCTCCATTTTCATTTATAAATGTTCATGTCATTAATCAGCTGATGAATCCAATAATAACATTATGAAGTAATTCCCCCTTGATTGAGTAAACTTATCCAAATCATCATACAGTTTACACTCTCTTTTTTGCTTAGTCAAAGAGGCACCTTGCATTAGTAATTGAACTCTCTCCCATAAATCCTTGGCAACTCTGTGATGATACACAAGTGAATAGATATCAGCTGGTAGACCTTGAAGAATGATATTGGTTGCCTTCATATCACAATCATCTTGAATTTTCTCAGCAGCATATAATTTAGCATATTTCTTTGTTCTAGTCACCCCATTCTCTTCAATAGTGGGCCAAATGAGTAGACTGTTTTCAACTGATTCAAGTATCATTCTTTCTTGCTCTCTGTTTTGCATGTATAATTCCATTCTATTTTTCTACCAATCATACATGTCCTTGTCTAACATTGGTGGACGATTGTCAGCACTAAAGAGTATCATGTACTCAGCAAGAGTATTCTTTTGTCCAAGTGGAATAATTGAATCCATTTTAATGCGATAAGATAAAAAATGATCGAACAGTGATTGGAGGTTGTTGTGTTAAAGTGAGATTTGATTAATGTAATTGAGTCTTTGGAATACACGAGATTTTACAATTCTTGATAAAACCGGGAAATCAAGTTTTCACGGGATTTTACAAATCAAAGAACAACCATATAATTCACCTAATAAAAGCGTATAAATCACCCAAGCAAAGCGTATAAATAACCTAAAGGAAGATGTATAAATCGCCTTAAGAAACAACATATAAATCGCCTTTGGAGACTATGTATAAATCGCCTTAGGTCAAGAACGTATAAATCGCCTTTGGGAATTAAATGTATAATTCGCCTTCACATACATGTATAAATTGCCTTTGTAAATTAAACGTATAATTCGCCTTCGCAAACACGTATAAATCGCCTTTGGAAATTAAACGTATAATTCGCCTTTACAAACACGTATAAACCGCCTTTGTAATTTAAACGTATAATTCGCCTTCACATACACGTATAAATCGCCTGAAGAGAAAAAACGTATAATTCGCCTACACGAACATGTTTAAATTGCCTGAAGAGAAAAAATGTATAATTTGCCTACATGTATAAATCGCCTAATACACTTCGAAACTCAAAAACCAAAAATCTTAAAAAGACTCACTTTTTGACGTTTTTACCCGATTTTTCTTGTACTTCTTACCTATCTAAGACTATTAGAACCTTAAAAACATAAACTTTAACATTTTTGACATGAAAATTTTGAAATCAAGATTCTTGGTACAAAACCCTTTTTCTAACCAAAAAGACTCAAAAAGATGAAGTTTTTGATGGTTTTTCAAAGATTTTCTTATACTTCTAGCCTAAACTAAGATAAATAATGAAGAAAGTTTAAAGCTTTATGGTTTTTAAACCCTCAAAAGATGAAAACCTTTTGGTAGGTTTGAACCAAAATACACGAGTAAAATGCGTAACAAACGCACACAAAACCTTCACAAACACCCCATGGCTCTTGATACCAATTGTAGAATATCTTAACACATATAGTATGGGATTCGATCTAGAGTTTTTAGAGAGAGAAAGAGGTGGTTGGATGATCACTTAGAGAGAGAAACAGAGAAGAGAATATTAGATTAACTATGTGAGAAAAATGAACCAACACCCTCACCATGTGTGGAGAGAGTATAAATACAATGGATTGTGGCTGGCCATGGGCCTCATAAGAGGCTTTCTAGGGCCTTTAGCCCGGATAGCTTTCTATCTTAACTATTTGACTTTCTACGAGCTACAACTAACTATATTGGAAGTGACCGATACTTTTTGTATTCCTAATAGTGTTGCGGATTGAACACCTACTCGGGTACTTTATTTTGCATTAAATTGCATACATAATTTGTTGTAGCTTCGGTGTCATGAGCTTAGTGCAATCGTAATACTTTTTATGATATTGTATGTGTTACAATAGTCATGCCTTACTAAATCTTGAGATCCAGCCTTTATACTTATTTAAACCTATGAACTCACCAACTTTATGTTGACACTTTTAAGCATGTATTTCTCAGGTGCTTAACTTTCTATGGTGTATTTCAAGTGCATTGGGTCTTCATGAATTCAAGACAATATTTTCATGGATTTCAATTGCACTATTTATCTTCATTGTATTCAAAATAATGCTTTATCATTTGATGCAAACATGAGACAACTTGTTTTAACTTATTTCTTTTAATGAAACAATGAAGTTATCTTTTAAACGAGTCATGTAGAGGTCGTTCCCTATTATCTTATTCTTATGTATTATGAAGTAATGCCCTAGTTACCTTTCCGCTGCCACATATTTTGGGGGTGTTATAGATTTGTATCAGAGCCAAGGTTATAGATAACTAGGTTGCATATTTTACCTAGACTATAACCGTTACACAAACATTGCATCACATAAAACTTTTTCATGTGCATATACATTACTTGTTTACATTTCTTATACTTGTTTTTACTTTACCTTACGTACATTTTACATTTGCCTTACATGAAAGTTATTTATATAAACCCTTGGTTGTCACAGCAATATGACTACACCCGTACTCCTGTTACGTCAAGTACCAAAATATACATCCCGTTTATCATCATGTCTAATTCTTAGGATGAGGAAACCACTCTACCTGTGATATTTGCACCGCTATCACCAGATTATGTGTTGGATTCGCCCGATTACTCACCGGATTTTGACTCGAACTTCGAGCTAGCAGGGAATGACTCATCGGACGAGGATGTGACTGAGGCTACCAAGTCACTCCACACTTAGACTGCTTTGACACTAGTTGTTCAGCCACTACTTACCCGACCTCACCTACTAGCTCTGCTATTGTCCTTCGACTGAGACAAGAGATTCCGTTGCCACCATCAACAACATAACCATCTTTACTACCATCTTCACCACCACCATCACTATTACCATTAGCATCTCGTAAGAGATCCAGATCTCCATCACCACCACCACTAGCAGTATCACCACCACCAGCATTATCACCACCACCACCAGTAGTAGTATCACCACCACCACCACCAGAGCGTATCAAGTCTACAGAGGATGACGTAGAGACCATATGTGCAAGATTAACATTTGCTGAGTAGGAAACTGTGACTCTTCATGCTAGAGTTGAGACATTAGAGCAGCACGATAAGGTTGCTCGAGACTCATAGAGGGTTGCTAGAGGCAGGATCATACAGTTGCAACTTCGAGCAGTGGCTGCTGAGCAGCAGGTCACAGATTTACAAGATTCTCAAGTGACCAACAGACTCGAGATTACAAAGCTTCATAGTCGAGTCGAGTACGCCGAGACTCGTCTTGAGTGGAGCCATGTTGGATAGAATGGAGACATAATCACCTTCAAAAGGGCAGAGATGATAGTGCAGGATGTTGAGGCACTACATGCTAGGTCTGAGGCTATAGAGCAGCAAGCTGAGACACTACAGGCTTCACTGGGAGCCTCTCAGATGGATATCACACATTTTCTAGAGTCCCGTATGGCTGACAGACTCGAGATAACTGAGCTACAAAGTCGAGCATAGGATATTAAGTCTCGTCTTTGGAAGATTGAGAGGCACGTTGGTATATAGACATATAGATTAGTATCATGTGTAGCTTCTTTTGTATTATAGCTTACTAAACTGAGTAGTACTCAGTTGGTAGAGTTAATGAGAAACTTGTACTCTTTTTATTCATGTAGAACGATGTATTAAGTATTAACCTATGATGTTGGTTATGATTATGCTATTTGTGATGTTGATTTATTTTTTCCATTGTTGATTTCATAGTATACCTCTGCGTGTTGTGATCTTACTTTATATATATTGTACTTATTGCGTGTCGCGATTTTACTTTGGATGAAATCTCATCATATCTTATAAGTCTTGTGAGTTTAAAGAGAAATGCCAACTACGAATCAAGGGATGAATTTCGTGGAAGTTGAGCAGATGGTAGCCTAGCGAGTTAGTAATGCTATTGAGGTTATTTCTATCTATAAGAAAAACTCGCGTGGTTTATGACTCAATGGATTGGGTCGTACATCAAGGAGCTAAGGTGGCAAAGAATGCTAACAACAAGAGAAAATAGGAAGGCGATCATGGCGGAAGTTCTAACTAGCAAAAAAACAAAAGACATGATGTGATCAGGGCACACGCTGTCGGGTCAAGCAACAAGAAGGGGTATGCTAGAACTCTGCCTCATTGCAACAGGTGTAAATTGCACTACACTGTCCATGCACTGTGAAGTACAACAGCTGCAAGAGAGTGGGTCACATGACTAGAGATTGTAGGGCTCCCGTCCCTGCAACAACACATAGACCCCCAATGGCAAATCAAAAGACTAAAGTTACCTGTTATGAGTGTGGAAGGCCAGGACATTACAAGAGTAACTATATAAAGTAGAAGAATCAAAACCATGTAAACCAACATCGAAAGGAAAAAGCTTGCGAGAACGCTAGCATCATGGCAGATAATGTTAATGCTTAAGGAGAGATCTTCCCGTCTTGCCTAGTAAAACCTAAGTTGGAACCTTCTTAAACTCTATTCCCTAAAGAGATTTGCATTTGTACTTCCTTTGAAGTTCGTTGTACCGTGTAGATGTTTTAAATTCTCTATCAATTTATGTGTCATGACAATTCCGTCGGTTATAATTTAATTTGCTATTAATTTATGCAAGCTACTCCTTAAAATTATTATCGTCTTATAAACATTTTCACAATTAATCTATAAACTATTTTACTACCATCATATAAACTCTTTTGTCATCGCCTTAGAAACTATTTTGCTATCATCATATAAACCATTTTGCTATCACCTTATAAACTATTTTTCAACCATTTCACAAACTATTTTGTTGTCAACCTATAAACTACCTTGCTTTCATCCTATGAACTATATTGTTACGTTATAAAACTATCTTGATACTACCTTATACATAACTCCAATTTGACAAAAAAGAGCATTGCATTGTTAGTCCTTAATTATACATAGCGTGATCACCTATGTCTAATTCAGGAAGGACCATGCTATGCTTAGAGTAGTCGCCTTAAAATATTGTTGAAGTCAATTTTCTACTTATATTCCTAAAAAGCAAAATTTTATGTGCGTATACATAATACGTGCATGTCATGGACATTTAGAGTCAACCTCATCTTACACTAAATCCCAAGCCAAAAAGTCAAGATATATCACTAGTCACCCTAGGACAATCCACTAATGAGTGTGGTCGCCATTAGTGAAATTGCTAAACCACCCATTTAACATTGACTTAACTCGGTAGTTTTGACATTATCATCGATATGTACTTGTTCTTGAAATACCTCACCATAATCGCTTGTGACGAGAAGAATTATACAACTTATGATTCTCCAAAGATCTATAGGTACTACTTATATAGAACTAAGTGTACCGTGTTTACTGATCATAAAAGTTTGCAACACATCCTTGATGAGTTGAACATGAGACAACGTCGATGGTTAAAGTTGCTGAGTGATTACGATTGTAAGATTCGTTATCACCCAGGAAAGACGAACGTGGTGGCAGATGCTTTAAGCTGAAGAGATCAAATTAAGACACTATGAGTTAGAGCCTTAGTTATGACTATTGGTTTAAATCTTCCAACTTGGATTTTGAACGCTCAAGCCGAAGCAATTAAATAAGAGAATGTCAAGGAAGAGAATCTGCATGGCATGAACAAGGAATTTGAAACGCGTCCTGATGGAACGCTTTGTATTGAGAAACGAAGTTGGTTACTATGTTTTGGAGGATTAATGGATTTAATTATGCACGAATCGCACAAGTATAAGTATTCTGTCCACCCTGGATCTGACAAGATGTACCATGATTTGAAGCGTTTGTATTAGTGGCCCAACATGAAAGCAGAAATCGTCACCTATGTCAGCAAGTGTTTGACATGCTTGAAGGTCAAAGCTGAATATCAGAAACTGAGAGAAGATCACCATGGACTTCATCATGAAGTTACCCAAGACATCAAGTGGTTATGATACGATTTGGGTAATCGTCGATCGTCTTACTAAATCTACACATTTCTTGTCAATGAAGGAGACCGATACAATGGAGATATTAACAAGACTCTACTTGAAAGAAGTGGGCTTGAGGCAGGGAGTGCCTGTCTCTATCATCTTTGACCATGATAGCAGATTTACATCGCGTTTCTGGAAATCGCTCCAGAAGGCTTTGGGTACTAGTTTGGATATGAGTACCGCATATCATCCCCAGACCGATAAACAAAGCAAAAGAACCATTCAAACTCTTGAAGATATGTTATGCGCGTGCGTGATAGATTAAGGTAATGGCTGGGATAAGCATTTACCGCTAGTGGAGTTCTCGTATAGCAATAGCTATCATACCAGCATCAAGGTTGCATCATTTGAGGCACTTTATGGTTGTAAGTGTCGATCACCTATTTTCTTAGGCAGAGGTCTGAGATAATCAACTCACTGGCCCATAAATCCTCCATGAAACTACTAAGAAGACCGTACAGATCAAGAGTTGAATTCAAGCCGCGCGTGATCGCTTGAAGAGTTACGCCGATGTGAGGCGTAAACCTCTAGAATTTTAGGTCGGGGACAAGGTTATGCTAAAAAAATTACCTTGGAAGGGGGTGATACGTTTTGGCAAACGGGAAAAGCTAAACCCGAAGTATATTGGACCTTTCATGATTTTAGATAAAGCTGGAACCGTTGCTTAAAGACTCGAACTCCCTCAACAATTAAGCAAGGTTCACAACACGTTTCATGTGTCAAATTTAAAGAAGTGTTTGTCTGACGAATCACTTGTTATACCTTTAGATGAGATCCAAACTGATGACAAGCTTTACTTTGTGGAAGAGGCCATGGAAATTATAAACCAAAAGGTCAAGCGGTGGAATCAAAGACGCATCCCAATTGTCAAGGTTCAATGAAACTCTATAAGAGGTCCAGAGTTTACGTGGGAACGTGAAGATCAATTATG
>BQNB010118372.1:0-17582 GCA_026074375.1 Tanacetum coccineum | reverse complement strand
AAACATGTTAGTATATTTCAGTCATTACATTATGTACATATAGGTCAAGAACTACTTGATTAGATATAGAACTATGTACTAGAGTTTCTCAGCCCGAAGTCATAGTATTACCATTGCCATATCTCTCTTAAATATTCGTGATGTGTACCAACTAAAATGGGTACAAATTCTTGCAAAAAGTCTAAGTTGTCTCTTGACTCAGATTGGTACAAGTATTCACTAAATCAGACCTAAGATGTGTACGCTGAATGTTACTATAAACTTGAAAAGATTACTGTGTAGAGAAAGCTAGAAGTTGGTATATCGCCGAGTTTGTACTTTGTGCAGTTTCAATTGCCTAATTAATGCTGTTATGACACTAATATGCAATTTTAAAACACCAAGTCGGGTTCTATTATGGATCTGAAGAAGAAGAAACAGAGACAATATTGTAAGTTATGAACTGTCTTGGTTATAAGTTATTAAAACTTAAAGTTTCTGTTTACAACCAGGATTTGGAGGTAAGTTACTAATGGCGATGGATCTGTTAAATATTAAACTTAGTGGAAACTATAATTGTCATTTAATGTAGATCATTGATCACCTTGAAGAGTAACATTTGTTGGTTATAAAATTGGTGCAAAATTGCAGTTATTGACACTTTGATTTTTGTTTTACGTTTTAGGTGAAGCTCATGGATTATATGGCACGAACCTTTCAAGACTGGGAGCATAAATACCATTGCAAAATTATCGTCTGATACATTCATTTCAAGGAATGCATCCAGCCATATCATGAGCATCACGTAGTTTGTATGTATCTTTTTGTTTATTATTTACAATCTATTTACACATTATAAGTTAGCAATATGTTAATGTTAAAAAATATATTAACGCACATTTTTGAACTTGGCTGTAACAACCTGGATTAGAACGCGCAAGTGGATTTCTCATCACATGTGTATGTATATCTATACAGTTTTAATAGTTGCGTTGTGTTTCGCACTATTCGATCTGTTTACTATATTGTATAAGTAATCGCGGGGCGAACATAATTTATAGGTCGCTGTTTGTTGAGTTCGTTTGTTTTTGCGACGTCTTCTGGATTGTTTCGATTAATTTTGATTCTTCGGCTTAGATCAAGGTTTGCGGTGAGGAAGTTCTTTAGCCCTCGCTTTTGAACTGTTTTTAAAATGTTTGAAAAACCCGCGGAGGGGGGGGATACATGTTGTTTTTTGAAAAGTGAATATGGCAATGTGTTTTTGATTTGTGATTATGATTCATGCTATGAGTTTAAGCCTTTGACTGTGTACTCATTAATTACCGAGGAGGTAAACGCTGAATGCATTAAATAGATCTATTGGGTTTGACAACCCTGTCCGGGGTATGAATCCGAATGTTGAACACCTTAACGGACACCATTTTGTATTGGGAAGGGGTTTGGTGGTGGTTGGTTTCTTGGGGTGGGGTAGGGGTGTTAGGGGGTGTGGTGGTTGGCCATACTACCCGGTCACTTATTTATCTAAAATGATAATGTGTTAAGGTTCGGTACACGGGCTCATGCAAGAAGATGGATTAAATGTTTGCGTGGCTTGCCTAGCCTATAGCAAAGTCATACGTTTGTTTTGTTATTTAGACAGAAGAGAAGAAAGAACCAAATATTGCGTTTGATTGTTGTTTGTTTGTAAATCTCTATGTTGAATTCACTCAACGTTTTTTCGTTTCTGACGGTTTTTTTTTTTAAGCATGTTATATCAGGGTAGTTCGGTGATATTGAAGGTTTGGATGGATGGAACGCGATACGGGAACGCAGATGTTAGATATCAAAGACTGTGTCTGGTGAAATGTTTTTATATTAAAACAAAAAATGATTGCTTTGGAAACCGGATAGTCGTGTATGCTCCCCCCCCCCCCCCCCCCCCCCTTTTTTGGAAAAAAAAAGCTTTTTTGAAAAAGAAGTTTTTAAGTTTAAATTTGGACATTGTAACTCTGATTTCCTCATTTAAATAAAAATAAAATTTTGTATTTTATAAACGTATCCACCTTTGAACGTTTTCTTGGGACTCCGTGTGCATTTATTATGAAATTGAAGTAGGACCCCAAAAGATAGTGTGTATCCAGGATTGGGTATCGTATTTGGGGTGTTACAGAGTGCCATGGGGAAGTGGTACCAGTGCACGGTGTTTGTAACGAACTATGTCCGGTTTTTTCATAATACTTGGACATACAAATTTTTTCAGGGGAGAATAATTGTCACGATATAGGCCCTTCACCGTTTTGTATGATATCCACGTGGTTTATTTGCGTTTTCTGTTTGTTCCCGATCCTTCCGTAGAAAAGCCTATATGTGATGCTTTTTGATTGGATTAATTATGTGCGTGACAAGTGGGATTTTACATCTTGGTATTATAAGGGGGTATAATGATTTATGGTCATATTATATGATATATATATATATTTATATGATATTATATATATATATGAAATGATTATATAAGTATATATATATATATATATATATACGGCATCCGTTCTATGATGTATGGTTATATATAAAACTCGGTATTCGCTTCTCGCGAAAAGTTTATTTTCTTTATGCATTTAATGCGATATAATGAAATCATCCTAATATATGATGAGTATAATATTACATATGATTAAAAATATGTATGATGGTTACTAATATAAGTATTTCTTTTCTTTGTAGTATCATGGGCGAACCTTTGTCACCGGACCGTGTGTTCGACTTTCCTATGAATGAGCCAGAGCCGCATCTCGCTTATGACTTCTTCGCGCCCGGACCGCTACCAGAGTATGTTGGTAACCCAAACAACAACAACGGATGTATTAAGGCAGTTGTGCCATTACTAGGAAAGCTGGGAGCTGAGGTGGACGAGCCAATGGTTGGCCCGGGGGCCGATGAGGTTGCTGAGCCGATAGTTGAGATGGAGGAGCAGGTGATCGCCCCAGTGATTGATGTGGAGGAGGACATAGTCATGCTATTTAGGGATGGTGATTTTAGTGACGATGATTCTAAGGGATTCAATGATGATGAGGAGGTTTGGGAGGTAAACGAGGAGTGGTTGATGGCTCCCGTCACACCACCTCCGATGCCAGTTGTACCCCCACCGAGCACTTACGAGGTAGGAGGTCCATCTACTGCTGCTGCTGAGGGACAGTCTTTTACCCTCCCAACACCTGGTTTTCCTGTACCTCCGTCAGTGATTGAGGATTTGAGTACCCGCATGGGTAACCTGGAGTATGGACATGGACAACTTGTGAAGAAGGTGATCCAGGTGAACGATGCCGAGGTGGCGGATGGCATTACTATTGGGGAGATTGGCCCTAGGGTTTCTGCTGTAGAGGGACAGGTACAGGTACAGGTTATGGCGTCCTAGATGGTTCAGGCCATGGGTAGACTCGAGCAGGTCGGTACTCAGGTGGAGCAGGGTCAGCAGGCTGCGACCCAGCAGAGAGATGTGCAGATTCAGCAGCTGCAGGCTATAGTTTCTGAGATGAGCAGCCGTGAGAGCACGTTGATGTAGTGCATTCTTGGGATGGATAGTCGTCTTGCTGATTTGGAAAGGAGACCACCAGGACCTCAGTAGTCCTATTGGTTGTTTATTTTGTTTTTTGGTTGGATTATGACCATTTGTATAATCACTAAACTGCTAGTGCCAGTTAGTGAGGTCATGCGGCTGGGTGTATTTTGTTTTTGTAAACACCGCAGCCATTCGGATATGTAGGATTCTTGTATTAGGAACTTAGAAATCATCATGATTGGATGTATCGGTCTTGGAACCGAAGATTGTAACTTTTGGGGGAATTTTGGTTGTATGTGTATCACCCATGTTATTGTTATTATTATGGTTATGAAAAGATTATGGTTATCTTTGGTTATGATTTTTGTGTGATTGTGGATGTTGTTGCCTTTGAGTGGTCATGTTACTAGATTGACTTGACCTCGAGTGTTGAATGATTTCAGTTGGTGAATCCTTCGCACGTGTATGATACTTGCTTGCATAGTCCATGAGCGGGTATTATTTTTGATACTTGCCGAGACCCGTTGACCAAACTATGATAAATAATGTTTGGTAAATCGATTATTTTAAAACTATGGATCGCAATAACGAATTTGTGTGTTGGACAAATGTCATTGCGCGAATTGTACCGATTTTGCTGTATAAACTGTTTGTGTAAACAATGGAAAATGTGTTTTCAAATTTCATAATCTGACCCCGTGGTGTCAAACAAATTTTCTTTAAAAACAGGAATATATATATTCTTAAATAATGAGAATGGAGAATGGAATGATGCTATCTTCTTTTCTTTCTTTTGAAACAATCATATTTTTATTTTTATTTTTATTTTTTTACCGAGAAACTGACTTACGCGTGTAGCGTATAAAAAAGAAACGTTTTGACGAGGATGGACATGACGTCGTTTGGTCCTCAGTTATGCATAACTTGATCAACTATGCATAACTTAGGAAGAACCACACTATGTCGGGAAATCGTCACCTTTTTAAAATGTCAAGTTTTGGAAAATTGTTCGAGTTGGATTTCTCGAAAGAGAAAAGTGTTTTTACCCCTGCTACGGATTATTGTGCAAATAACCCTACTCCTATTGACTGCATGGAGAGAGTCTCATGCGAGTCGTTGTGACCGAGTTTCCCCGAAGGGAAAATACCAACGGTATTGTTCGGAACGAGCGTGTCTAGAAAGGAGTAAAGTCTAATCCGTGATAATATAAGATCGACGGTCGTTATGGAGACTTGTGTCGAGACCAAGTGTGGTCGGTATGCTAGTGAGGAATGGAGAAGACTCCTCCTACATTAAATATGTGTTGCCATTGATGTAGCAACCAATGGCCGTGAAGAAGACTTCTTTCCCCGAAATGGAAGGTAGTGGTAGTATAGTTGTAACTATACCTGGATCGTCGAGGATTAGAATAAGGCACTAAGCGACCCCTGACTTAAGGTTAGGTGTAGTGGTCCTTACTCCTTGACGTAACGACTTAGTGTGCGCATATAAGGGCGAAAATATTGGAGATTCTAGCCGAATGACGACATCCGTTTCCATCCTGGAGAAACAATCAAAGTAGCTAACGCCATAAGTCGAACGGTATTGAATTAGGAATGTGCGTAATTGTCTTGACTTGATTAGTTGAGTCATCTAAAGATTTGATGCGATGCATTGTGACTAAGTCAACTATGCTAGTCGTGGTGCGAAAACGTTGGAAAATTTGTATTTTTCGTTAAACGAGCAACAAGCCCATGATACTCAATTGTTTTCTGGATTGTTTTTGAATTGTCTTTCGACAATATATGTGTTTTTAGTGGGATTATCGCCGCCGAATTATGTGAAAAATGTGCTTTATGTGCTATGTGCTTTGAATGTAATAAGCGCTTATGTCGCTTTTGTGTAGCCCGCGATGTGGCATATGATGTGAGCGAATGGGTATATTTGCTTGGGGCTTAGTGAAAGTTCAGTTAGACAGGGTACGCACACCCAAAAGGTCTTTTGTGAACATGGATTGGTATCCTGAAAGTCTATAGTCATTCGTGGCGAGATAAACCCACAAGCATGACTATGATTGGTTAGGACTTAACCGTAATTAAGTCGGAACTATTGTCGATCATGGCTTGACGATTAACAAGCGTGGCCATTGTTGGTTAGGACTTAGCCGTGATTAAGTCAGAATTATTGTCGGAATGGCTTGACTATTTAGCAAGCATGGTATAATCCGATCTCGATCTGCTTGGGTAATGCCTACCCATATGTCGTGATCATATTTGCTAAGGCTTCATGGTAAGCGAGCATGATTTATTTACTAAGGCTTCATGGTAAGCGAGCATGATTTATTTGCTAAGGCTTCATAGTAAGCGAGCACGGTTATTTTGCTAAAGCTTTATAATAAGCGAGCATGATTTTTGCTAAGTGTGATAATGAGCAAATGTGATAAAGTGCCTAAGTAAAGCTAGGCCGAAATGAAAAGTCATCGTAAAATGACGAATATGTGATTATGTGCTTATGTGATTTTATGTGTTAGCGCTATAATGCGTTTGATGGGGTCATGTGTACTCCGGAATATTTTCGCAACCGGTGGTGCATTATTAAATGAGACCGGGAGGGCGACACGTGTATTTTGGTTTTGGATATTGATGAGTATTTTGGTTTTGGACGATGACGTACGCTTGGGCTTTGGTTAGCGACGTATGTTTCGGTTTTGTGTAGCGATGTGCGCTTTGTTTTGTTGGAATGATCACCAAATTAAGATTTGGGTTGATCTTTCGTTTAAAGTCTTTCGTTTAAAAACGACGTGATTTATGTTTTCCCGGATACGTTCCGTGGCGTATTTTGTCTCTTGTGATAAGAGCGATTGTGATTATATTTTTGATCTCGTTGGTATAAATTACCATTTGTTTTGTTGACTTTCCATCTGGAATAGTCGAAGCGAGTATTATATCGCGTGATTTTTGCGTTCGAGCATGTGAGTCCGTTCAATAATGAGGAAACCGTCTCACTGCAAGTGAAATTAAGATGAGTAAGAAAGGACGAGCACCGGGACGATGCTCCTTTAAGGTGGGTGGAATGTAACAACCCGAGTTTTACGACGCATATGACGATCGCGGATTCGACGTCATAATTATTATTTTAAAAGTTCATGAGAACGAACGTTGCCATTTAAAATTTTAATTGTCGAGAATAATTATTTTCGTATTTTATTACGAACGGATTTGATAAATTTTTATTAAGAGCCGATTCGCGAGTCAACGTTTGACCGCGCGATCATTAAACGTTTTGGGCTTCATAATAAATTATGACGCGTCTCGTTATTATTTTTAAGATCGTAAATTATTATTTTTATGAATGTCGCCTTTTGTTCCTCGACCTTGGCCAAAACTCGCGTTTAAAGTTCACATTTTATTTAAATGGTGACAAGTTCACTTTAATTAAAATGGTTTTACAAAGATTTTACTAGTAAATGATTTTACAAAAAATAAAATAATGCATGCCTAATGCATATAGCCACCGGCTATATACTACTCCCACACACAAACCATACTTGGTTCCAATGCAATAATCATTATATGTGTTTTCCATTTCCATTTAACTAGTGCAAGTAAACTCATAGTTTAAAATTTTTGTTTCTCCCTTTCTTTTGTCTCTTGAGTTCAGACGTGCCACAAAACCAACACAAGCACCATCAACAAATTTTGATCATTGAAATCTATTTAAACTTCATTCAAAGATAGTTTAGATTAACCAAGAACCAAGTGGGAGCTCGTTTTCTCTCTTTCTCTTCCTTTTGGGTTCGGACGAGCACACAAACACAAACACCATTGGTGTTGTGATTTTTCTAGCAATCAAATATTAGTTAGATGATGTATTTAAGACCATCCATGGAAAAAAATAAACATGCATTAAGGTTTATGCATGGCTTGAGTTTAATTAAAAATAAGTGGGATTTGATTTGATTAAGGTTAATAAGATTAGTGGAAAAGTGATATAAGGAAGATTGGTGGGAGATTTAATTTGAAAACTTGATTGGATTTGGTGTTGGTTGGAGGTTCGAACCGTAGCAAGACCCAAAGGGAGTGTTTTGTTGCTTGGTTATTGATTAGTTTAGTTTGGTTTGATTCGGGCTTGATTTGGATTCGATTTGGTTTTGGTTTTGGGTCCCAAGGTCACGGCTAAGGAACAAAGGGGACGAGACGAGTTTTGATCGAGTCCGATCTTGCTTCGTATAGCATTGTAAGTATATATAATACCAGTGCTATTTTTATTTTTGCGATTCGATTGATTTTCAGTTATTGCATGTGATGAAATCCGATAGATCTTGCGTCGTCTAGTTATATTTTGTTATTGGTTGATTGAGCGAGTTGAATATTGATTATAGGCCATTTTAGATGTGCCGTGAATGAATTTTTGGGTCAAAAATGGATTTTGGCGTGTTTTGTAATGTATATATTTTGGGTAGAAACTTTGGCACAGAAAACGACGTTCGAGATATTGAGAAATTTGATTTTTGATTGAAAAATATGATAGAGCGTAATTTTACGGTCGTTTTAATATAAAATGGAGTTTCTAAATCCTAATAATGAAGAATCTAGAGCGAAATCGAGATGTACATTTTAAGTAGAAAAATTCAGCATTTGTGAAATATATTAAATGCTGGCAGATTCAAAAACGTCCGAATTGAGCACTTTCGAGTCCGTTTCAGCCTTCCGGCGAAACACAAAAGTTGTTCGGAATGTCGTTTTACTTTGCCACGAGATATGTTAGTTTTAAAATCGCTTAATAACGGGTCAAAACTGAAAGTCAATTTCTGCTTTATGTTAAAATATAATAAGTTCCTGCAGAAACTTGCAGGGGCATTTTGGTCATTTTATTTCGAGTTACACGTCTTGGCTAAAACTAAAAAGTTGTCCGGAACGTCGTTTTACATAAAATCTTTCTAGAGTCCGAGTCGTGAAAATGCGATATAGTAGGTCATTTTGAGCGGGTTAGATTTAGAGAGTTTATATATATAAATAGTCAAAGTCAAATAAAGTCTAATGTTGACTTTGGAAAGTCAATGGGTGAATATGAGACTTGTTGGGTGTTTAAAAAAATAATAAACGCTATTATTATTACGATTATAACATTTTAGACTTAACAATTGTTACGATGAAAGTCAACGAGTTGATGTGAGTCTTGTTGGGTGTTTATAAAAAATAATAAACGCTATTATTATTATAAGAATAACATTTTAGACTTAACAATAGTTACGAATGGAGATAATTCTAAAAATAGTAACTTTTGTAATAATTAGGATATAATACCGATACGAGTAAATAATAACCAATTTGAACGTCGAAAGTTCGACGAGATAAATAAATATTATTATAAATATAATTAGATGACGGGACTTACTAAAAATGGTAACTTTCCGAAAATAGCAACTTTCTAAAAATAGAAAGTTTCCGAAAATAGAAAGTTTTCGATAAAGTATCGAACGTGTAATAAAAAGGAATGATCATAACTCAATTATGTGGGGTTTAGGATCTAGGACGCGCAAGTGGATTTCTCATCACATGTGTATGTATAATTATACTATTTTAATAGTTGCGATGCACGCACTATTCGATCGTACTTTATTGTAAAGTAATCGGGCGACATTAATTATAGGTCGCAGTTGAGTTCGTTGTTGAGACGTCTTTGGATTGTTTCGGTTATTTTGATATTCGGCTTAGATCAAGGTGAGTTCATAGCCTCGCTTTTGAACTGTTTTAAATGTTTTAAAACCCGCGAGGGGGATACATGCTTGTTTTGAAAAGTGAACGCAATGTGTTTTGATATGTGATATGATTCCATACTATGAGTTTATGCCTTTGACTGTGTACTCGTTAATTACCGAGGAGGTAAACGCTGAATGCATTAAATAGATCTATTGGGTTTGACAACCCTGTCCGGGGTCTGGATCCGATGGTGAACACCCTGTAACGGACATTTTGTATTGAGAAAGGGGTGGTGGCATACTACCCGGTCACTTATTTATCTATAATGATAATGTGTTAAGGTTCGGTACACGGGCTCATGCAAGATGGAAATGTTGTGTGGCTTGCCTAGCTAGCAAGTCATACGTGTTTTGTGGAACCAAATATTGCGTTCTGATTGTTGTTTGTAAACTCTATGAATTCACTCAACGTTTTGTTGACGTTTTTAAGCATGTATCTCAGGTATTGGTGCTATTGATGGCTTGGATGGAACGGAACGCGGATATCAAAGACTGTGTCTCGGTGAAATGTTTTGTTTATTTAAACAAAATGATGCTTTGGAAACGAATTCGTGTCATTGCTTTTTGAAAAGAAGTTTTTAAGTTAGTTTGGGACCTTGTAACTCTGATTTTCTCATATAAATAAAATAAATTATTGTTTTATAAACGTATCATTTGAACGTTTACTGGGTCTCGTATGCATGTATTTTGAAGTAGCACCCCAAATGTTATATTCCGTTGCGTATCGTATTTTGGGGGTGCTACATTGGCAGATGTCATAGGGGCAGTAGTAGGCATTGGTGATGTTGTATCAGTAAATTCAGTTGGTATGAAGTATGCTTGATTTTATAAGTTTATTTAGCATCTACTTAAGTTACATCAGAAAGACTTGGCTTAACCTCTCGAAAGAGTTAAATTCTCGAAAGTATACCGTATCATGTAGAGTTTACTTATCTTTAGAATTAGATGCGTGTCTTATGTTCGACAATGTGTTATCACTATTTATTTGATTTGTTTCATTTTTTGTAGTTTTTTGTTTCAGTGTCTGCAAAAGGGCCGTTGTATTCATTAGACGCTACAAAAGGTAGTGTGTTGTGGTCCTATGAGACCAGAGCCACTATATATGGTAGAGTATCAGCAAGTTATAGATGCATATATGTTGGTCATGGATATACTGTTGGGCTGGCTAAGTTTCATCCTTAGACCCCTGTCATTTATGTCTTTGCTTTTTGCATATAATGAAAAGATCATAATCTTTTATGCAGTATTCAAGTTACTCTTATAATTATAATCTGTGTGTTTGTTCAAGAATATAGTCGGTTAATCGCACTTACTTTTTAATTTTTCCTAAGGCAGAAATATGAACATCGCCATTCTACTCTTAACTTACCATCGCACCCTGAGTTACACAAAATGATAATCTATGTACGAGTTAGTAATTGCCTACATAACAGAACTTCCATTTGCATTTCACTATGTTTTACATAATAATATAGAATTTAAACTCATTTGCAAGTAAAATCAACACAACCTCTTTCAACCTTGAATATTGTGTTTCTAAAAATGCATCTAATTAGCCATAGTTTCGATTTACAAAATAGTAATTGTAAACAATCTGGAAGGGTTTTAGTTACATTCCATCTAATTAGCCATAGTTTCTACTCTTCTCCTTGCTTAACATATCTTTAACATCATATCCATGGACCTCCATTGAGTAATTTGAAGGTTTGGTGATAAAGCAAGAAATCTCTAAGTGTAATGATGTCGATGACATCATTACTATCACCAACAACATATATCCTATGAATATAATCTGGAGATAGAGTGCTTATCACGTCACCAAGAGTTGACCTAACTTTGCATGTTATGGGTGACACAACCTTCATGTTCTCCTCTAATGTTGCAGCAATTGTGTTCAAGAAATCTTTCATAGTCAGCTTCCATAAATGACAGGATTAGGAAACATGATAATATAGAAAATGGAATCTGAAAAATGACCCTTTTAGGTGTGGCTCATCAATCTACTAAAAAAGTAGAGTTGATAAAAATAACCGGTCCGATAGGTTGGGTAATGGGTCAAGATGTGTGATTTTATAGTTCACGTATAAAAAGGGACAACTTGGACTGATCCTGACAAAGAACATCTTATTTTATGTTTTAAAAGTCTTATAGATAAAAAATCTGTTGAATATGATTAAGATTCTTGGTTATTCCAGTGACATTATAGACTTACCTATAACATTGAATACACTTTGAATGATTTTCGACTCGTTTGACCCATTTTACAAGTTTCCACTTTAACTAATGTATTAAAAACCACCTATACGCATCAGTGACAAAGTCCTACCCAAATTACCCATTAACCGTTAACGGGTCAAAACTGCCATTTAAGAAAAATAATGGTGAAATTGTGATAGTTTGAGTAACAAAAATCTTATATCTTTTATGCTCACATTACCCACAATCTTCTTTAAAGGGCCTTCAACAACTGGGAGACCTCCAATTTGGTAATCTTTCATTTTCTTAAATGCCTCAAGAATCAGTTCATCACTTTGACTGCTAAATAACCTGATAAAAAAAATGCAAGGCATAGAAACTAAAGGTTTTAGAAATAAAAAAGTTGCATCAAAACTTACGACCCAAATCTCTGACCTTATCTTTGGAAACAAATGGAAGTCCTAACTTAGTTATAGGACAGACAAAGATAGCATCAAACCAATCTATTCCTTTGCATTGTTCAAGACCTTGAACAATTATAGACTGAGTTATAAAGTTCTTAATTAAAGGATTCCCGGGTTCTATCACAAGCACGTTCCGTAGTCTATACTTAGAAAGTAGAAGTAGGACACTCAACATAGAACTATATGTCGAGACTGGAATATAAGGTGCCCAGCGGTAACTTTTGATCATATCATTCTACTTCCTAATGAGCTTCTTAGCTTCAACATCCACTTATAGATTCGCCAGGAATAGAATGCAACTATTGGTGTCCCTGTCAACTCTTTAACTTGAAATTCGGTAAGACATAATTAATACTTAGACATATTCCTCTAAAACTACACACCCATTAACCTTTCGTAGAAACAAATAAAGAGCAAGTCATCAAGTACAGAGGCTAATATTCATCCCCAGTTGCATGCATCACACATTCAAGTATGTTAAATAAATTTATTGGATATGCATATGATGTTTGAGAACTATGTTTATAATTAATTATAAAATTATGGATCAATAACTATGAAATATGATAACAAACAAACGAGATTGATAATCATACTAAACATTGATAAGATACATACATAAAATACTAATAAATAAATACATAATAAGTTGACTACGTGACGAATAAACATTATTTATTATGATACGTCTAAAACAAGTGACTTCCTTAATTCAAAAAAACATCTTATGAACTAAGGTGTTCGTTTACCAAACTTATTAATTTTTTCCCAAAAGTGTTAGTTTTCACATTGCATATCATGTACTCCTTTCTGACCCAACAATCATACAGTACATTCGTAGATACGATTCTTCCAAAAAGGAATATACATTCGTGTTAGTTTTCACATTAGATATCATGTACTACTTTTTATATACTTTGTAATGACGGATACTTTATTAAGTTTTATTTCCTCTTATTGGATTACTGTTCCCATTCTTTTATTCATATTCATATCTATATTTCCACGTTGTTCTAATTCATTAGAACGTTACTTAATTTTTTTCACATTGGATACTCACAAATAAACAAGCCCCCGCCCGATATAATAAAGAAATTAAAAAAAATATTTAGCCAAAAATAAAAATGAAACACATGATCACACGTCATAAACCCTGCACCATCAACGGGTGTTTATCAACTAGTATATATTATAATATATATATATATATATATATATATATATATATATATATATATATATATATATATTTCGTCATTTGATGAAGTCATATACAATAAGATGCATATATGATGCACAATATAAATGATATAGCCACAAGCATCCCAATTAAAAGAATTGTGATCATATACCAAAACATCTTATGAGGTGTAGTCTTCTACTAAGAAGGACATACAACCATAAAGGAAAAAAAATAAGAATATAAGATGATTCTCAAAATAAACTCCTAGAAAAACAAATTAGAAGTAAGATAATGTCAACAAGTATAATCCTACTACTTGCATCATCGTAGTTGATTTTGGTGGTGAGGTTTCTAAGGGTTGTAAGGATGTGTTTGAGCATGAGACGCATTTCATTATGAAATTCACTTGGCTTTTGACAAAAGAAGCTTATGAGTGTCAGGATATGTCGAAGTTGATTTAACCTTCATGGGTTGTATTGGTTGTGAGTTACTAGTAGGTTGTGGTTATGGTGGTGGTAGCGGAAAGATTCGTGATGATTCTTCTTGTAGGAAAGACTCGGTGGATGACTCAAAATTGATAGAAGTAAAAAGACTTTTCACTAAACCTTACCTTGTGGTATGATGAATCACATGAGGTGCTAGACGAGGTGACTTTATAAGTGGTGAAAGATTTAGATTGGCGAGTGGTGAAAAAAGTGGCGGAAGATGGTGATGACAATGCAAGCAACTACCAATGAATGCTCATTAATAAAGAGGTTACAAGGATTATGCATGTATGAATATATAATGAGAGATATGGATTCAAGCATGATAAATTTGTGAATGAGTACAAATTAACTTGATAAAGAAATCAATCTTTATTGACCTACACAAATCCACACAGGTTAGTTTTAAGTCTAACACAAGACAGGAGCAAGAATATCATTTTACAACATCATCACACGAATAAAACTTGCTCAAATATTTTCACACAAAAGACTCAACAAGAAGACACATACAGAGATAAAACACGTGCGCAAATAGACACACAAATAGGAATACTCCCAAGCTAAGCGAAGAGGAGGACAATGACGCAACTAGCTTAAAATGTCATAATACATGTTCGACAAATAGTGGATAATTCCATGAGTTTTAGATGGGCTTAAGTGTTAGAAGAGTCAAAACCAGTTATTGGGCAGCCTTAATACATGTATAAACTACCTGTTGGGACTTAAAAGACTTCATGGATTCTTAGAAGTTACTGCTGCTCAGGTACATAATGAAAATTATGCTAAGTGGTTAGTACTGGTAGTATAATGTCACCACTGCTAGTTACTACTGTTAGTATAATTTAGTACTGATAGCATAAAGTTACTGTTGTTAGTTGAAGTTAAGACTGCTAGTGCAAGTTACTACTGTTAGTGTATATTAGTACTGCTAGTATTAATGTTACTACTGCTTATGTTTATTAGTGCTGCTGGTGGAAGGATTACAATTGTGTGAAGACTTTCTACTGTCAAGAGGATAAAGATGACTTAAAGAGATAAAGTTTGTTTGGAGAACAAGAATACGTGTGAAGATAAGTATTGAGATATTTATGTACAAGATATACATAATGTATTTATTTAGAAGATTACGTTTATGTTTAGAAAAGATTGAGATATCTTCGGAATATATTGTAAGCCAACTAGGACTCCTTAGTCTATAAAGGAGGCTCTAGGGCATTAGTTGAGAGATGACTTTAGAGCACACAATCACATCACAGAAGTCGATTAAGAGAAAAGCTTCAAGGTTGTAACCCCAGTACTAAGTGAAGAGTACTCGTATTATTGATCTAATAGTATTAGAGCATTTTGTTATATCTTGTGTTCATTCATTATTACTGTTTCATTGATAATACTTCTAGAGTATTAAGGTGTAGATTCCGCATACACTTTAATATACATACAAAGTTTCTATAAAAAGTTATTTTGGATTTATCCAAGGTAATTTAACCTTAGACAACCTAAGGAATCGATCTAGGTTTGGGATCAACAAGTGGTATTAGAGCTTTGCTTTAAGAAACTTTGATTTAGAAGACATGGAGCTTGAATCTACAAATAGTGGTCCTACTGCAAAGCTTCCCCTACTTAAATTGGGTGAGTATGAGATGTGGGTTATTAGGATTAAGCAGTACTTTCAGATCTAAGACTATGCACTCTGGGAAGTGATAGAAAATGGTGATTCATGGGTTTTAGTACCTCATACATCTCATGAGAATGGCATAACAGTTACAAAGATGTCTACACCTGTCACTGCAGAAGAGAAGACAAATAAAAAGAATGATGTTAAAGCTAGGGGTTTGTTACTCATGGCACTTCCAAATGAATAGCAACTAACATTCAGTCAGTATCCAGATGCTAAATCTATGTTTGCCGCCATTGAAACAAGATTCGGAGGTAATGCAGCTACCAAGAAAACTTAGAAAACTCTCTTGAAGCAACAATATGAAAATTTCAGTGCAACAAGTGTAGAGTCTCTTGACTCTATTTTCAATAGGCTTCAAAAGATAGTCAGTAGGCTTGCTATCTTGGGTGTGATCATTAACCAAGAAGACTTAAACTTAAAATTTTTAAGCAGCTTACCACCTGAGTGGAACACTCAGGTAGTTGTTTAGATGAATAAGCCTGAGATTGAGACTATGAGTATAGATGATTTGTACAACAATTTCAAAATTATTGAACAAAAGGTAAAGAAAACTGTTGGTACTTCTAGTGGTGGTCAAAACTTGGCCTTCATGACTGCACCAAGCTCTAGCAGTACCAATGATGCTAACACTGCTTGTCCACAAGTTAGTGCTGCTAGCCCTAGTGTTAATGCTGCCAGTCCACAAGTTTATACTGCAAGTGTCAGTGATAATACTGTGTATGCTTTCATGGTTGAAAATCCGAATGGTTCTAATGTCCTACACCAGGACTTAGAGCAAATTCATGAAGATGATTTGGAAGCAATAGATCTGAAGTGGCAGCTCTCTTTGCTAAGTGTGAGAGCAAAGAAGTACTATCAGAGGACAGACAAGAAGATTTTCATTAATGCTAATGATATTGCTAGATATGATAAATCTAAGGTGGAGTGTTACAACTATCATAAGTTGGGACACTTTGCCAGGGAGTGCAAAGCACCAAGAAGCAAGGAAGGTCAGTTTAGAAATCAAGACAACATCAGGAAGCAAGGAAACAATGAAGACACATCTTCAAAGGCAATGTTAGCTATTGATGGTGTAGGTATTGATTGGAGTGACATGGCAGAAGAACAAGTTCAGACAAACATGGCTCTAATGGCATTTTCAGACTCAGAGGTATACACTGATAAAACTTGCTCTAAAACTTGTCTGAAAAACTATAAAACTCTTACGAAACAGTGTGATGATTTGCTTGTTAAGCTTAATGAATCTGAATTTAAAGTAGGTACTTATAAAAGAGGTTTAGCAACTCTTGAAGATCAAATAATCACATATAAAAAGAATGAGGTTCTTTTTAGTGAAGAAGTTGCATTTCTTAAAAGAGAAGTAGGTTGTAAAAACTATGAAATAAATATGCTTAAAAGTGAGCTTGAAAAAGTTAAGTAAGAAAAAGATGGCATTGATTTTAAAATTGAGAAATTTGATATGGCTTCAAAAGACTTAAATCAGTTGTTAGGAAGTCAGATAACTGACAAAAGTAAAAAGGGTTTGGGATATAGTGCAATTCCTCCACCTCATCCTTTAATTTATAATAGACCTAACAAGCTTAATCTGTCTTATTCTGGTCTTGATGAATTCAAAGAGCCTAAATTCAAAGGTTATGGTCTTGAGAATAGAAAGCAAGAGTCTAATGTTGTTTGTGAAAAAGAATTAGATAATTCTAAGGAAAATTCTGATAAGTCTTTGGTAAAAGAACAAGTATCACCGGACAAAAGTAGCTTTGTTGAATCTTTACCTAATGTTGATAAAGAAACTGTTTTTCCTGCTAATAAAAAGGTAGAGTTTACAAAACCTGAAAATCATGAAAAACCAGTTAAAAAGTCAGTTAGGTATGCAGAAATGTATAGATCACAATCTCCTAGGGGAAATCATAGGAATTGGAATGGACAAAAGTCCGATCAACTAGGAAAAGATTTTGTGATGTATAAGAAGGCTTGCTATATATGTGGAAGTTTTAATCATTTGCAGATTAATTGTCATAATCATCAAAGAAGAGGCATAGTATATAGAAATAACTACTATAGGGTGGATGCCAAAAACACACACCTTAATGTACTCAGGAATATGTCTCCTAAAGTAGTTTTGTTGAAAACTGGCCTCACACCACTTAATACTGTTAGGCCAGTTAATACTGCTAGGTCTTATACAAGAGAAGTTAATGCTGTTAGGGTAAAAAGGGTTAATGCTATAAAGTCCTTAGCATATTGGGTTTGGAGACCTACCAAATCTAATGGTTCATCACTTGCTTTTAAAAGACACAACTACATTGATGCACGAGG
>BQNB010118371.1:0-21004 GCA_026074375.1 Tanacetum coccineum | reverse complement strand
AACTGTAAGTCATTTTTCTTGAAGTCCGAGTCCTAAGCTGATATTTACTTAGAAGTTATAAAATGAAGATCGAGTCCTAAGCTGACGTAATTAGAAGTCATAAAATGAAGATCCAGTCCTAAGTTGAAGTACTTAGAAGTCATTGACCATATTGATTAGATGTGTAGAGCACCCTGAATCCAATTACCAAGGTACGATTTGTATGACATGCATTGTATACTTGAAGAGCATGGAGAAATAGAAACATTGGATCCCATATGATTGTTGGGTTCCAAGTGGTTAGCAATCCTAGATTCTACAATCTTAGGTGCACTACTCGAACTCGCATGATTTGTTTCTTTGGGTCTCCATTGGGATGCACTACTTGGTTTTTTGTTTGTTATTACAGTTGATTTAACAGGTATCCTAGGAGGCACTATTTTAGTGGAAGTGAATCTAGTTAAGGGGAACTTAGTTCCAACTATAGTGAAAGTCCTTCCTGTGGGTACCCATTTATATCCAACATTTTTAAACATTTTACTAGTAGGTTTCCATTCTTTCATTTTAATGCTCTTAACAGCCTTAGCTCTGGCACGATCATTCACTTCAGACAAATGTTGTACAACACAAAAATCATGTCTTGCATCAAAATAGCATTTGTTGCATGTTAAGCACACAGATTTAAACTCACTATCTTCTTTAGTCAGACTAGGCTTAACATTCCTAGTGTGGGCTTCTACTTTTTGATATTTATGGTTACTACTTAATGGTTGCATGATCCTATTATTCTTTGTTTCACTTCGAGGTTTTGATCTGCTAGCATTAGTAGAACATTTTTCATTTGTAGAATTCACTAAAGGTTTGTTAGTGGTCTCTAGTGAACGTCTACTTGAATTTGTGTGTTATTGTCTGATGTTGTACTAGTCTTTGCAAAAGTGACTTTCCTAGCTTTATTCATTGGTGTGACGGAAACCAACTTCTCACTCTTCGATGGGGAACTAGGACATGTATCACTAACATATACTAACAACTCCTGAATCTATTTCGTGTACATACAAGCATAAGCTAACGCATTATCCAAAGGATTTGAGGTTCTAACTTGTTCAACTATATCACGAAGAGTGTCAGCATTTTCTTTAGTGATCCTAATGTAGTCTTCATGTGCTTCCCTATTGTTCTTAAGCTTTGGGGAGAGTGGTTCCAAGTCTACCTTATGTAGTACAGGGGCAATCACTTTTGGCTTATTCACAGATTCACGACAAGCAATAACACTTTTTCCTTTTAGTTTCCTTAATTCTTCTGTCAATGCCGTTATTGCGAAAACCTTTTCATGAAGTTGAGCATTTAAATCCGAATTTTCAACAGATTTTGTATTGATTTGAGCAATTAAAGCATCACATTGTTCTTTTGATCGAATACATGTTAGTTTGATCGAGTCATAAAGTTGCTTATAGGTATGTTTCAAATGTTTATTTTTAGCAATAAGCTTTGACACCCTATGATCCAATTCAATATTTATCATTTTAATCTCTTCTATGTCCTTTTTGTTCTTATCCTCATTCATATTTCCACTTAGAGATTTAATTCTCTCTTTCAACTTTTTTATGACTGTGTCTTTCTCTTGCGACTGAGCTTTCAATTCATTTATTTCAAAATATTGATAAAAAATTGGAGCACTTTGATTTGAAACAGAATTGTCCCTTTAAAAAAATTTCTGATTAAGTTGAGTGTCAACATCTAAAGAAATGCAATGGTTTTCAAGTGTGGTAAAACTTCTGAACAGTTTATCGTAAGTCTCTTTTTCAATGAAATCCTTTTTGTTGAGAAGCTCAGTCTCAAGTTTGAGACACTTTTCACATTCACACACGTTCGCATAGTCATTATACACATAAGAATTCACAATTATGTTCACTATATCTTTGCTAATGACTTGTTCCAAGAGTCGTTTGTTTTCATTTAAAACTTTATTCATTTTTACTTGAAATTTTTTGGACTCCAAACGATGTTGTTCCACAGCCTGTTTCATTTGATGAAAGACATTTTAGACTTTATAAAGTTCATCAATTAAATATTGATTGAATGTATTGATTAAGTCATTCAGAGCTTTTACAAATGTGTGAGTCCCTTATTGAATAGATCTCTGCAGCCTATTAAGGATGATAGCCGAAATGTATAAATACAACTGACTATATAGAAACACTGATTATGAATACTATGTGTTAATGCGGAATCTTAACACAAGTACTAAGAAAAACAATGAAAAACTAAATAATAACTTCTATTAATCTGCTTTGAATGATTACAGATTACTAACTAATGAGATATGATTTTGCTATGAGATATCTTGAGGTCGTATATCTAACTATGCCAATAGGAATCCTTTTATAGAACAAGGATAAACCCTAACATATATCTAACTATGCCAATAGGAATCCTTTTATAGATAACTTTCTTTTCTAAAACCATTGGATCTTGTTGTTTTAAAAGCATTTTTGAAGGACTCTTGATGTGTGGTCATCTTAGGACTTCTACACGAGAAGTTTTACAACTCCCTAGGCAGTGCACCTAATCGTTGTTGTGTAGTATAGGAAAGACTCAGGGTTGTTTATCGTTCACTCGAGGAATAGGTTAGGAAGGCTTGATCACGGTCTAACAGAATTCTAAGGGTTGAGAGAAGATTATTTTTGTATTTTTATGTTTTATGGAAAGCAAGTAAATTATATAATTGGAGAGAGGTTTGGTTTTAGCTGTTTAAACTAAATATTAACTAAGCTACTGGTGATAATAATAAGATAAAAGACTATGTTTATTTAATCATGTATTACTCCCTAGATTGCTTCTCCTATGTTGTTGCCTTGTCTCCACTTGTGATGATCTGTGTAATATTCTAAATGAATCAACGTATTTCATAAAAAACCGCCTGTCTATTAGTTGCCGCTAGAGAACGCATATGCTAGGTGTTTGAAGGGACTATTACACGACCCCTAGGAGTACACTAAGTGCATGTGAAATATATTAAGAGTAGATCAACCATATTAGGGGACAAGGTAGTATGAAGACTATTACCTGATGGTAACCTTTCTACACAATCACGTTTCCCTATACATATCAACAGCGATGCAGATAAAAGCTGGTTTTCTAAGACCTAACGTGCACATCCATCACAAGAAGCAACACAACTAAGATCTACATTCTAGGTTTTATACATCATAAATTATTACATTAAGAAGTTTAGCCAAGCATGTCAAAGATAAAAGCAAAGTACAATAAATCAAAAACACATAGACTTATTTGACATAATTAAGTAAACCTTACTTGATTAAAACTTGAATGGGAAAGTGGGACAATGGGGTTTTAGGCCACTATAAATTTCTCCCTACTGCTGCTAAACGAACTAGGGTTCGTACCCTCTTTTTATTCTAATGTTACACACTCAAAACCCTAAATTCGTGTTTGTATATATAGGAAATAATGGTTGTGACGCCGTCTTGAAAGAGAATATTCTTGTTAATGGGCATAGGTCTGTATGCTCTGACGCTGTCATGGAATCATGTGACGCCGTCTTGATCTTCATGGTGATGGAGTCACGTTGTATCTGTGACGCCGTCTCCAGCCATTGTAGAGAAATTCTTGATCAATGTTGGTGTAGGTCCATAGTCTTGTCTGTTTCTTCTCTAAATGAGCCTAAGTCACGTGTAATTCTTCCAAATGCCTTCCAAATGAGAAATACCTAAAAAGGAACGATTAAGTACCTATTTTGGGCATAAATGCACGATTTAGGAGGTTAAACGACCCTGAAAAAGTATATAAAATGACACCTCATCAAATACCCCTACACTTGGGATTTGCTTGTCCTCAAGCAAATGGGCTTTTCTACCTAGACAATAACAATATGAGGGGTCATTTTACCTACTCTTTAAACATATTCTACAACACAACCTTCTAGACCTCGTAATTAAAAGCACGGAAAGTATATACTATCACCCCACATAAGTGTTTGGGATTCTCTCTTTTACTCGGGTGTATAATGAATTATAACATATGATGGAAATGGAAAATCACACTCATTACCTGTCATAGCATATAAATTACCATAGTCTTGGTAAAGGATCAAAACCTTCCTACGCTAGGTGCAAGTATTATTCATTATCTTTCTTAAGTGGGTCTTTATAAAGGGTTGTGGGGTGTAGGTGTAAGATAACATATAATGGAAACGGAAACGGATGGGATACATTTGGGTGGTGACTTTAGGTGAATTTGGGGTGGAAGGGTTAGCTAATTACTTACACAAATACACTTTGGTTTGGTTGCTAAGCCAAGACTCAGACGAAGATATACAAACTCTACACAACTCTACATCAATCTCTTTCTTTTTCTTTTCTCATTTTTTTGAATTACATAATACATCACATGGGGTGTATAATACGTACCCCTACACTTGAGCTTTTACATGCTCGATATTTACAATCTAACTAATGACCCAATTTGAGGTGGATCAAAATAACATGGAGATCATTTGACAAACATATGGGGGTATTGACTTAACTTTTCTTCATATTCTTTCGCGAATAAATACTTACCATGAATCCAATGTCCCAATAACTGTTTTTTACCAAGGATAAGACTTACAACCGTGAAATACGAATAATGTACCTAAAGGCTAGTTTACAATATAAGGTAGGATAAGGTTTTTTGCGTTTAACGATTGGTTTATGGGTGAAATGATCTGCATTTATAGTATGGATTAACCAATAAATTTGAGAACCATGAAAAATGATAGTGCTCGGTGGGTTGTACAGGGTATCCTACACTAAAGGTGTGTGAATGGAAGGGTGTAGGATAGTTTATATGATCTGTGTGACCGTATTAACAATTAACAGGTTTTAAAACATGGGTTAATCCTAATCCTCTTATCAAGCAAATCCTATTAATTACTATGCGGTTCTCAGGATGCATCACAATAAACAAGTTTCTAGAAGTTATTATGCTACCGGATACTCTGCATAATCCTAAAAATAACCGATACCAATGTCCAAATAGGCGACGAAACCACGCATACACATCCGTAAGATGAATAGGAACAATGATTGCTCATCCTTAACTCAAAACAAGCTAAAGGTATATTATCTAAGGGCGAACCTCACATTGTGGGGGTGGAATTTTGAGGGTTTTTGTACTAGTCATATAAATTCCTATCCAAGAGACGCTAGTAATACTCGATTTTCATTGGTGTGTGTCGTATAAAAAATGTAAATTTTGGTATTAAACCAACCCTTTTATGCTATGTTTCGATATATTACCCATCTTTTTAAGGACAAAGCAAATGGCAAATGAAAGAATAGTTTCTAAGGCTTATTTTCCCCCTACACTTAAGTTGAACATTGTCCCCAATGTTCTCTAGAAGTACCCGTTAAAACAGATAAAGGGAAAAGAAAACAAGGAAAAGAAACTAGTACTCCCCTGGTTTACTCAATAATGGAGAAGAAACATGTGATAACTGGTTAAATCGTCCTTCGAGAATCATCCAATGAAACTTCCTAAGAACTTCCAAGCTTCTTCTCATCAAATATAACCTGTAATCAAAGACAAAGACAACTATACCAAGCATAAAATGTGTGATTTACCAATATACAATATGAATTTAGGGTTCGACTCGATAGATAGGATGAAAGAATTGTTAAATTCATTAGGCTTTGCAGGTTTATAATGGAAGAATAAATATATTAAATGTCGTGCAAGTTTTATTTTCAATAATAATTAAAAACTTTAAGTTTTCGGAACCTGGGCGTTTTGACGTCGTCAGGGTTGTGGTGACCCCGTCAACAGGTGTCGTGGTGACGGCGTCGCGTGTTAATCATGACGCCGTCTCCACAGTCTGTGAAAATGAAATTTTTGTTTTTGATGAAAATTTGCATGCACTTGATTCCATAAGTTAATTCCTGTATAAATGGTTGTATAAAACCTGAGATTTAACAATTCAATCGTATGACTCGAAACTGACGCGAATTAATCTAAACAATTCATTTATCATGTTTGAATTTGGCTCAAAAGCCGGATAAATTCTCCTACACTTATTGGTTGCAAAATACCTTTGATTGAAATTAAGACGAAGTTAAAGACAAACAAAGCATGATTACAAGATAGTTCAAACATAATAAAACAAACTATGAAGAATAAAATACACAAGACACTCCTAATAGTCGCGGCATCTCTCTTAGGTTGCAACTATGATTTCTTTGTTCATCTCGAGGTGTTTCCGTTTCCGTTAACGTTTATCTATTTTATTGCCCTCTTGCCTTTTTTTGCGTTTTTTGATTTTATGCTTGTATCCTTTGTATGCTTGTGATGTGCGGTTGTCGTAATACTTCTACACGAGAAGTTTTACAACTCCCTAGGCAGTGCACCTAATCGTTGTAGTGTAGTATAGGCAAGGCTCGGGGTTGTTTATCGTTCACTCGAGGAATAGGTTGGGAAGGCTTGATCACGGTCTAACAGAATTCTAAGGGTTGAAGGAAGATTCTTTTTGTGTTTTTGTATTTTATGAAAGCAGGTAAAATCATATATTGGAGAGAGTGGTTTGGTTTTAGCTAATTAAACTAAATACTAATCTAAACTAAGGTGATAACAATAAGATAAAAGATTGTGCTTATTTAGTCATGTATTACTCCCTAGATTGCTTCTCCTAGTGATGTTGCCTTGTCACACTTGTGATGATCTGTGTAACTATTTCCTAAAGCATGAACGAATTACACGAACCCGCCGTCTACTTAGTATGCCGCTAGAGCAACGCACATGCAAGGTAGTATGAAGACTATTACACGGCCCCTAGGAGTTTACTAAGTGCATGTGAAATACATTAAAAGTGGATCAACCATATTAGGGGGCAAGGTAGTATGAAGACTGTTACCCGATGGTATCATGTCAAACAGTCACGTTTCCCTAGACATATCAACAACGATTATGGACAGAAAGCTGGTTTTCTAAAGCCTAACGTGCACATCCATCACAAGAAGCAACACTACTAAGATCTACATCCTAGGTTTCATACAATCATAAATAAACACAATAGAAGGTTTAGCCAAGCATGTTAAGAATAAAGCAAGAACAATAAATCAAACAACACATAGACATATTGAATGATTAAGTAAACCTTACTTGATTAAAACATGAATTGGAAGAAGTACAATAGGGATTTTAGGCCTTAAAATCGCCTCTTAAAGCTGCTAAACTAACTAGGGTTCATACCCTATTTTTATTCTAAAGTTACACACTAAAACCTTAATTTCGGGTTTATATATATAAGAAAATCGCCACGATGGCGTCGCGTTTTTGTCATGACTCCGTTGTGAAATGAATCTTCTAGATCTGCCTTTGAGTCGGCACGGGCTGACGCCGTCTTGAAATATGCGACGCCGTCACTAGATGAAGTGTAACGGCGTCTAGTATAGATGGTGACGCCGTCTCCAGGCTCTGTGAGCACAAATCTTCAAGAGTCACGGTGTTGGTCCGTAGTCTATATCAGCGATATGAGTCCTGGCCCATAGGCGATATGAAGGAGGTGGTCTAGCGTATACGGAGAGATTCCAGACATATGTGCCGAAGAGATACTAGTCCATGCGAACGAAGTGAAGACAGCTCAGTCAAAGGACTTACAATCTCCACCACTCAATCTCTGTCTAGATGTGTATCTGACAAATCTGTGAAAGTTGCAGAAGAGAAAAGTGTGTGACGATCCAGTTACTAGGATGAAATGTGACGGCGTTCTGATTGTTCTGTGAGTTCGAGCTGTGTCAGAAGCCCTGTCCACTGGTAGAGAACTCTGTGCGAGGACGCGTCTCTCAATGGACTTGCCGCTACAAGAGATAGTCAGTGGTGTTCGGGTCTGTTTAGAGTGTCATTGTGTTACAGAGAACGCGCCACTCTGATCTCATGATCAAATGTGTATCTCTAGTTGTTGCACTACGTTTTCGTTGTGTATTTTCGTCATATCCAAATGTCATCACAAATGAGTAATACTGAAAAAGGAACGATTAAGTACTATTTTGGGCATAAATGCACGATTTAGGAGGTAAAACGACCCCAAAAAAGTGTATAAAATAACACCTCATCATTGTGTTTTTATATTTTATGAAAGCAGATAAATCTATGGTTTTGAGATGTTGGTTTGTTTAACTAATAAACTAAACTAATATCTAAATACTGGTGATAACTTTATGATAATTGAATGTATTTACTTAATCATGCACTACTTATCAGATTGCTTCTCCTAATTTCGTTTCCTTGTCACACTTGTGATGATATGTGTAAGTATTTCCAAGGTCATGAACGGATTACACGAACCCGCCGTCTATTTAATATTCCGTTAGGGCAACGCACAAGTAAGGTAGTATGAAGACTATTACAAGGCCCCTAAGAGTACATAAAATATCTTAAGAGGGATCAACCATATAAAGAGGCAAGGCAGTATGAAGACTGTTTCCCGATGGTATCCTTTTTATGCACTCGCGTTTCCCTATAGTGTCTATAACGATACAGGACAAGCTGGTTTTCTAGAACCTAACGCGCATAATCATCAATCAAGAAGCAACAATAAAAGGATCTACAATTCAACTTTCATGCAATCATAAGTAAATACAAAGGAGGGTTTAGCCTCGCATGTTATAAAGAAATCAAAGAGGATAAATTCATTCCCAGACACATAAGACATATTAAATTATTTAATGATAATAACCTTACTTGAATTAAACATGGATTAAAAGGTAGTCTAGGTCAATTAAAGGTTTAAGGCACCTTAAAAACGCCCCCCCACCCTCCCACCACCCCCCCCCCCCCCCTATGAAGCTTCTACGAGAGCTAGGGTTCGTCTCCCTAAGTTATACAAAGTTATCTCAAAAGTTACACACTTGAAACCCTAAAATCGGTTTAGTATATATAGAGATATCGTTGCGACGGCGTCGCGTTGTATTCCTGACACCGTCGCCACGTGGATGATTCTAGATCCTCATTGAGTCGGCTACATCCTGACGCCGTTACTAAATCTCTGACGCCATTACTAGATGGATCACGCGGCGTCGCTTTATGCTTGCGACACCGTCTCTATGTTCTGTAAGCAATACTTCTTCAAGGATTTGGTGTAGGTCCGTAATGTCGTCCGTTTCTTCTCCAAATAAGCCCAAGTCATGTTTATTCCCTCCAAATGCCATTCAAGTGCTAAAAACCTGAAAACACATGATTAAGCACATAATCTGGGCAAACTTGCATGATTTAGGGGGTTAAATGACCCCGAAATAGTATATAAAATGACACCTCATCAACGCCGAAACTTAACGAAAAACTCTATAATTTTATTTAGTCACGTTTTGTTAATTAAGCTAAAGCACAAACATGCATAGATGACTTTTTCTATTATAAACGATTCGTTCAAGTTTCGTATACTTTTCGTCTTTCTAAGACGCGTCATTGATTTGGGTCGCAAGTAGGACCTCTTGGCATTATATTTCTTTGATTGATTATTATCTCATTATTTGCTAAAGGTGAGTTTATAGTCCCACGTTTTACTATTTCTACTTTACTACTTTAGGGTGAGAACATTGCTTGTTTTTAAACTATGGACACAATTACTTTACATTACCTTTTCCTGATTACGTGTTGCCTAAGTTGCGAATAGACCACTAATGCCTGAACTATCATGAACCATTAATTTCTTAACCGACCGTACTGGTTAAGTAAGCGCGAATGTTGTAAATAGATCTATTAGGACTAATTATCCCTATCCGGGCAAGTAGCACTTACTAGATTTGAGAGACACGAACAAACTTAATTTCTTGATTGACATATAATATGCTTCTTTGAATTGAGCCTCGGTGTCATGAGCTTAGCGCAACAGTAAATACTTTTTATGTGAAGTTGTATCTGTTATAACTGTCACATGCGTGCTGTGAACTTGTGGTCCACTTTTAATACTAAATTCAAACCTATGAATTCACCAACTTTATGTTGACTGTTTTAAGCATGTTTTCTCAGGTGCTTAGCTGGATTATTCTTGAGGTGCTAATTGAAGGTGAATGCATTGTTCGGGTTAGTTGTTCTTTCTAGTAATATGTATTTTAAATTTCAATTCTCGTTGTCTTATAACATATTATGGTTCGCTGCATTTGTCTTAAGATTCGTTAAAACTATTTCATTATGTTAAGAATTATTGTAAGATTATTTCGTTTTAAATCAAAGCACGAGTTATGTTTTAAGGATCCTTTTGTTTTAAAATCATTTTTGAACGACTCGCTTCAGCAAGCATTAGGGTCTTTTCGGAGTTAGGAATCACAATAGCACCAGTATTCTTAATGACATTACCATCATAGAGCTTTGGTTCTAACTGTTGAGCTTTCTTCAGATAGAAATGATTTTGAAAACCTAGAGCTTGTTTAGTGGTATGACCATAGAAAAACTGAGGTTTCGTCAACATGTGAACAGTTTGTGCTGATTGATCTCTTTTAAAAAGAATATTATCCAGCTATTTGATCTTCTTTTCTAAAGCAATCTCTCTATCAATGTTTCTAGATTCTTCTTTCTTAAAATCATTTTTGAGAAGAGTAACTGTTTGCATTAAAGATTCCTTTTCTTTTACATGTTCTGAAAGAATTTGTTTAAGACTATCAATCTCGACAGACTGTTCACATGAATCTGAAATGTTATCTTTACTTTTTAAATCAACATTTTGTCCTTCTTTCAAAACTTTAACTTGTTTTTTTATATCTTTCAAGCTCAGCAGTTAAAGAATCATTGACACTTTTATTGCCCAGATTAATCTTGGTGCAATTAATTACTTTGCTTTTTAGTTGTTCAATCACATATAATATCAGTGCATCTTGTTGTGCAGATAAGTTAGAATTCTGAATAGCTATCTATTGTGATTCTGTCACATACTAAGAATAGGGTATGAATTCTATCATGATGTTGCTATCACTGGTTATTTTAGTCTCTGAATGGTTCACAACATTCGACTATTTAGAAGACGGCTTCACCTGTACAACATGATTAATCATATTGTTATCCATATTATCTGGATTGTGTACCTCAGCGAGAGCATCTGAACCATAACTTGAGATATTGGCTATGAAACTTGGTTGTGCATTAGGTACGTCATCACAATCTGAATCATATACCTTAACTACATCTGTTTGGAAGAGTGCATTAGTTGTCACTGTGAAAGCACCTAGGCCAAAATCAATTCGTTCTCCTATATCTGCCAAAATTGCAAGTTGGTCTTTGCTTAACTGAATCCTTGCTTCCTGAAGTTGTGCTAACAACATCTGTTGCTTGAGACAATGTATCTTATTTGATTGATTATACAGCCTTGCTATATGATCATTACCCGTTGAACAATTACCCACATAACTCAGAGTCTATCATTCTGGCATAGTAACTTGGTGCATTGGATTTGACATAATCTCTAGTTGATTGTTGGGTGATGGGTAACTTAAAGCACGTATGGTACTCATGAATGTCAAAGCTTTGTTTAAGCATTCAAGTGGATCATCAGTTGGTAGAAAATAAGGAACAACAAGGCTTGAATCAACTTGTATAGGATTTGCTGATGAATGTAGAGAAATAGCCGGTGCTTAAGATGTTTGCTGATGAATCACTTAAGATGATTGTAGATGAATTACTTGAAATGATTGTGGATGAATCACTTGATATGATTATGGATGAATCACTTGATATGATTGTGGATGAATCATTGATGGTTGAGGATAAATCACTTGAGAAGCTTGTGGATGAAGCATTGAAACGTGATGAGGAACACTTTGAATCTGTGATTGCGTATTGTAAACTCTCTCATTCATGTTAAACATTTTGAAGTAATTGATGTGTGAAATCAAATTTGCGGACCTTTTGAAGATTAAGTGATTGTTGTTGTGGTTTGAAATCAATTATTGGTCACGGGAATTTACAAATCTATGATTTAAACTGAGAAAAGAATTAAATCTTTCGCGGGATTTTACAAAATCAAGAAGAAACCGTGAAGCAATGATTAATTGTTGTGAAATCGTTGTTGTTGTTGAAGATCTTGAGCTTTTGTTGACGAATAATGAGCAAAAACGATAAACGGTGCACAAACTTACAGCTTAAAATGAGTATCGGTTGATTAAATCTTAAATAAGGACTAACGGTGCAATTATGATTCACTTTGGAGGACAAATGGGCTGAATTGAAGTAATTAAGGACTAACGGTGTAATTTTGTTTCAACAAAAAGGGTTAAAGGGCTAACTAAGGACGAACTTTGAGATTGATATTAGTTTAGGGACTAAAGTTGCCAATATTCAAAATAGGTTTAATAAAACAATTTTTTACCTCCATACTGTGCACGTTGTCTTCATCGTGTAGTTTTATAAAATAAAGACAAGGTTCTATTTTGCTTTGTACAGACTCAATCGGTTATTGTTGGTAGAAAGTAAATATGCCACGTTGATCGAGAAAGAGTCACGATCTCAATGGTGTATGTCTTAAGTCCCGTCGTTGAACGACACTTGAAACCGAAAACTCGAAAATTAGTTAAAACATATAAGATTTGTTCGGGTCTTCAAGAATTTTGACTAGTTCAGTTCTTAAGGAATCAACTAGTTCGGTTCCTATAAGAAAATGACTAGATCGGTTCTTTTGCTAGAAACTTGACTAGTTCGGGTTGTCTGAAAGATGTCTAGATCGGTTCGTCTAAAAGATTGAACTAGATCGGGTCTTCAAGGCGTGAACTAGATCAGGTCGTCAAGGCTTGAACTAGATCGGTTGAACTAGTTCGGTGAACACTAGTTTAGATCGGCACCAAAACCCATAATCTAGATCGGTTGTCGTCGGATGTACTATCGTCCTTGCATCTTCTTTTTTGCAAAACTCCAAAAAGCTCTTGTAATCTCAAATAAGCCACGAACAATAAGCCACGAACCGCTTCTAAGAATAAGCCATATAAGCTTGTAATAAGCTGTTTTAATGAACCAATAAGCCACGAAAGGAACTACTAAAAAACTGTGAACGATTTGAACCAAGAAAGATGAAAGCTTTTTGATGTAAAGAGTAAAACCAAAAATAAGCCGTGTAAAGTAAAGCTGGAAAACAAACTTTTTGAAACAGAGACATAACAAAACAAAACAAATTGATACCACTACTTTGAGATAATGAAGCACAATATTTTTGTCGTGACGTAGAAGCTCAAAACAAAGATGCAAAATGATATGTGATATCAGTTAGTTAATACGAGAATATAAGCCCAAAATTAAAATTGTTATCAAGCCCATATCCACCACTAAGTGTTGTTAAGGAAACTTAGTTGTGGTTTTAGAAAATAAAGAATTGTTGTCAAAATAAGCAAAAGAAAAAATAAGTTGAATCAATAACCTCAAAATAATCTGAATATAAGCTCAGAAACACCACAACAAAACACTAAAGGAACCAAGATAGAACCATGGCTCTTGATACCAATTGAAGGATATTTAATTTCACACACACTTAGTAATTTAGAGAGAGAAATCTAAAGAGAGAGTGGATGGGAGAATACATCAAAAACACACACAAGATAGTGAGAAAAATGCATTCAACCAACACCCTCTCCATGTGTGGAGAGGGTTTATATAGTTACAAGATATGGGCTGGGCCAGGCTTTCCTTGGACTTTCTATAAGCCGGCCCGGTTAGCTTACTAATTATTACATAATATTGTCTAACTATTACAAAGGCTCGTGAGATCGATAATGGTCGTCACTTCACTAAAAACTGAATTCTTAACAATCTCCCCCTAAGGGACGATCATTGAGATCTCATAAATGATCAACACTTTCTGTGTTCCTAACAAAAAGTATAGCTTGTAGTGTAATATTTGGAAACTTACCAAGCTAACTGAGTCAACATAAGTCATACTTATGTTGATCGGCCATAGTGAGGTATAAATACCCCTCTCCATGCCTTGGAGAGGGTTGGTTGTTCATTTGGTCATTTACATCATAATACATTTTTCTTTCCTTTCTCTCTCTAAGTGATACAACCCACTTTCTCTCTCTAAACTCTCTATCTTATCTATTGTTAAGTGATTTGATACATCTACAACTATGTTAGCCTTGCTGGGATGATAACGGATCTCGTAATCGTAGTCACTTAAAAGCTCAATCCACCAATGTTGTCTCATGTTAAGTTCTTTCTGATCCAGGATGTACTGTAGGATTTTATGATCGGTAAACACAGTACACTTCGTACCGTATAGGTAGTGCCTCTAAAGTCTTAGTGCAAAAACTACAACTTCCAATTCCAAATCATGAGTCGTATAATTCTCTTCATGGGTCTTCAATTGCCAGGAGGCATAAGCTATAACCTTCTCCCTTTGCATCAAAACAGCCCCAAAACCCTTAAGCAATGCATCACAATACACCACAAAATCTTCCGACCCTTCCGGCAATGCCAAGATAGGTGCACAGCACAGCTTTTGCTTTAACAATTGGAACGCCTCTTCTTCCTCTTCACCCCATTCATATTTCTTATTTTTCTGAATTAGTTTGGTGAGAGGTTTGGAAATCAATGAGAAACCCTCAATTGCCTCACTTCAGTTAATGTCGTTGGGGCAACCCGGATTCTAATTGCTTTAATCTTCGCAGGGTCAACCTGAACAGCCTTACTGTCGATCACGTGACCTAGAAATTATACCGAGTCAAGCCAGAAGTCACATTTCGAGAATTTTGCATATAATTGCTCCCTCTTGAGCAATTCCAAGATCGTCTTCAAGTGTTCCTCGTGCTCTTCCTTGTTCTTGGACTAAATGAGTATATCATCAATAAACACAATCACGAACTTTTCGAGATAAGGTTTTCATACTTGATTCATTAAATCCATAAACACTTCCAGGGCGTTGGTTAAACCAAACGGTATCTCTCGAAACTCAAAGTGACCATACCGAGTCCTGAAAGCAGTGATCGAAATGTCTACCACCCTAATATGAAGCTAATGATAACCCGATCGTAAATCAATCTTTAAGTACACACTCGAACCATGAAGTTGATCGAATAGATCGTCAATCCTAGGGAGTTGATAGCGATTTTTGACCGTCAACTTGTTTAGCTCGCGGTAGTCAATACACATACGGAAAGATCCGTCCTTCTTCTTCACAAACAACACCGGAGCTCCCTAAGGCGATGAGCTTGGGTGAAAAGGCCTTTCTCTGATAACTCTTGTAATTGAACTGATAGCTCCTTCATTTCTGTTGGCGCCAAACGGTATGGTGCACGTGCAACGGGCGCGGCTCCAGGTACAAGTTCAATTCTAAATTCCACTAGCGGTGGAAGTCCCGGCAAATCTTCAGGAAACACCTCTGGAAAGTCACGAATAACAAGCACATCTTTCAAACTTCTCTCTATAGTCTCTTCTTTGGTAACATGCACCACAAACAGCTGACAACCTCCTTCGATGTATTTTCTAGCCTTAATACAAGATATTACTTTCAATCAGAACACACCTCTGTCGCCCTCAACTACTAGCGTCTTGTTCTTAATGGGTATGTGTACAACCTTCTTACCACATACTATGACAGCATCACGCGCAACTAACCAATCCATCCTAATAACAACATCAAAAGTCCCAAGCTCGATCGGCATAAAGTCAATTTCAAAAAAATGGTTTACTAAGGTTAGGGTGAAACCTCGTAAAATAGTATTAGTGCTAACTATCTTCCCATCGGCTAATTCAACCTCATAACTAGTATTTAGTTTAACCGGATTAATATCTATTAAGCGAAGAAAACTAGTATTCACAAAGCTCTTATCTGAACCCGAATCAAATAAAACATTAGCATAACGGTTGTTGAGTAAGAACGTACCCGTCACAACATTAGGTCCTTGATGATGTACAACATCTCTATCACATAGGCTCTGCCCTGAGCATTTCCACCTCGCTGATTATTTCTCTTTGAGCATCGGTATAGGGTATGACCTATGTGTCCACACTCATAGCAGACCTTAATTGGTTGGGTATTTACACCAGTAGCCACTGCCTTTCCCCTACAATCCCTCCCCTTATTCCCGATCTTCCTATACTTGTCGCACTTGGGCAGGCAACGACCAAAATGACACACTCCATAACGGTTGCACTTTGGAGTTGGTCCTCCTTGACCAAATACCTCATTTTGGGCAGTAGTCATCGCCCTGGCATTCCCCTGCCTCTGGTTGTTGTACTAGTAGTGGCGAGAGTTGTCTTGATAATTGCCCTGATTGTTGTTGTGGTTGTTCCTGTTACTACCCTGAGAGTTTTCCCATCTTCTTTTGTTTCCCTTGACAACTCTTTCGTTCTTAGCTTGTAATTTATGTTCCATTAGGGTGTGGGCCATCTAAATGGCCTCATTCAAAGTTGTAGGTTTGGAGGAAGTCATTTCCCCTTTAACATTCTCAGACAACCCATGGATATATGCCTTAACCTTCTTTTTCTCTGTCGGGACCATTTCAGGACACAACAAAATCAATTCATTGAAGCGCTGTGTATAAGCAGTGATGTTGTAATCTTTCACCCTTAAGTTCCATAATTCACTCTCCATACGTTGGATTTCTTTGGCTGGGTAGAACTCTTCCTTCATTAACGTTTTCAACTCAGTACAAGATTTTCCATTAGCAACCTCAAGTCCTAATGTAGCAACTTGAGAATTCCACCAAGTCAAGGCCCAGCCTTGAAGTGTAGCAGCAGCAAATTTCACCTTATTCCTTTCTAAATATTCACTAATGCTAAATACACTTCCTTTCCTTTCGAACAATCGACATAATTCAACAGCTCTTTCATTTCCGTAAAAGACAGTGGGTTTGTACTTCAGGTAACCAGTAAATGAACATTCACGAATAGGTGGTGCCCCACCTTGGCCTCTATTTCCACCAACATTTCCTCCGGATCCACCAACGGTATTCCTCGTGGCACGTTCTACGGTTAAAGCTGCGTTGACTCTTTGAGTGATAAGTCGCTCGATAGCAGCTTGGCTCATAGCTTTAGGCGGCATGGTTCTGTAACAACACAAGAAAAAATCCCCATGAGTATCCATACGATGGCATAGTCAAAACATGCATAAATAATCTAATCAAATAGGAACACGCAACACATCAAGTAGTAATCAAAAGATAGTAATTCTTCATTCATCATAAAAGAGATAGTACATGGTTGCATTGTTTCACAAAAAATGACCTAAGTCATTGTAATCAATAGTACAAATTCTACTATCCGACAGTCTCGGTTTAGTGATTACAAAATGAAGAAACTACAAATGATACTAATCTACTGTGAGTCACGTGGGGATCTACGTGGCTTCGATGGCTACGGGTCTTTAGGAGCAACTAAATCATCATCATCTCTAGCAGGAATAGTGGCAACATCTCGAGTCATAACATAGGGATAATCTAGGCGAGCTCGCATAGCAGGATCAGTAGTGGGATCATAACGTACCTCTCAATAATGCATGTCTCGAGGTAAGTGCCTCCTAGTCTCAAACTCCCAGTGGCTTAAATGATGGTGATGCCATGAAACTCGAGTGAAACGATGACGATAGTACTCGACACTCTCATGATGATACTCAGCTCTCTCTTGAGCAGTCTTCAGCATCTCCCTCAACATTTTGTTCTCCCGAGAATCCCCTTCTTTCATCTCCTGAAGCTGCCTACTCAAATCTGCAACTAACTATCCCATCTTAGAATGGCTCAGAATCTCCTCTCTCAATGCCAAATCCAACTTGGACAAATCATCATCAGAACTATTCATGTTATTTGGCGCAGCTTATGCAAATGGTGCAAACTCGGGCTTAGGCTCGGGTTCTGGCTCTGGCTCTTCTTCTGGGTCTTCTTCAAAATCATCTTCTTCCTCTACATCACTAAGATAACCTTTCGGGTGTAAAGGTGCATGATCAAGAATAACAGGAGCGGGTTCAGGATGAACCGGCTCATCCTCACGAAGGTCCGTATTGTGGGGTAGAGGGGAGTGGGAATTGCATGATGATCCCCCGCCATACCACGTCAAAAATAAATACGTAAGGTCATTATATAAATAAGAATTTATATAAGATATGATTGGACGTAGATACGTCGAGAATAAGTACGATAATCAATGATGATTTATTTAAACATCTAAATAAATGATAATGCTTTAATATTAAGCACATAATCGATACGTATCTCGAATACATATTATAGTATTTATTATATAAATACTCAATAGCAATGCACCCAAACGTGCATAAATACTTAAATAGGAACCATGAGGATGACTTACACGAGGGCCACGAGCAGTATTAACGCGCGAAAAAGTTATAGTTTAGGTTTTTGAAAAATGACCTAGTTCTCTATAACCTTTAGCTCTTGATACCAATCTTTAACACCCCCAAATTTACACGCAGCGGAACCAACAATTGGGTGTTAATTCATAGTACAACAACATAAGAATATAAAGAACGACTCAAAAAGACACGTTTTAAAAGTAGTAACATAGTTCCATTCATTTAAGATCAGAGTGTAAACACTGTCCCACAAGATCGTTACCCTAAAATAGTACAACATGAGTTTTAAAGTCATTAACATAAAAGTTTTTAGAGAATGGAACAAAAGACAAGTTTCTTAAAACTTTAGCGCTATACTCCTCGTCCGCTCCAAGCCATCATCCTTGATTTCCTGAGATAAAACATGCTAAAAAGTCAATGAAAACGTTGAGTGGATTCATAGAGTTTATATGAATAAAAAGTAGAACACAAGTATAAATCATCGGATAACTTGTTGTGCACACAAGCTATTAATTACTAATGCATTGAGCTCGTGACACCGAAGCGTTAACACTGCATATATCTTTTCATATGCTCACAAATTTTCCCTAACACTAGGTATTATTGCCTCATACCTACAATCCACTCAATACAAAATGTTCGTTTGACAAGGTGCTCACAGATGAACCCAATAGATCTATTTTCTGTACTAGCGCTTACCCATCATAGGTAATTAATAGTTCACGGAAAATTAGAGGTTCTTTGCAATACTACACATGGGGGCACTTAGTGCAAAGATATCGGGGGGTGAGTCCAACGAGCATTACCATAAAACTACTCGCGTGTTCAATTTTATAAAACTCAGCAAGCTATCTCCCTTCAGCGGGTTTTTTTATAAAAACGTTTCAAAATTTATAACAGGCTATGGCTAATAAAATCACCGTAAATGCAAGAAGACCAGAAGTAAAATGGTTTTTCGGACAAGCATAAAATCTCTAAGAACCACCTAAAAGACGTGACGCGGCTTAGCATGATAAAGAAAATCAATACGTAAAAGTAAACCAAATGATCACTAGGTATGTTTCCAAGATATGCATGGCATTGCACTAAGACTTCCCCAAACTATTTTTACTCCAAAATTGGTGTCTAACCTGACCTTATATGTAATAAAACATCTACTTTGTTTCATCCCTCAATTCTTATTTTATCAATGTTTACCTATACGTTTTAAATTTTAAGACAAGACATAAATTCCTAAATTCTAAAATTGACATAACTTTGCCGATTCATAAATCAAGATCCGTGACACATAAATATATGAGGTTTTCGCCTTCGGAAAGTATTTTGAGTCTACTTTTCAAAAATTCAGGCCTCACCATCTAAAAAGTTCCAGAACCATGTTAAAAGACTACCTTACCCTTGGACACCCAAACCATAATATTTCCTGATTTTTAACCCTTCACGAAAACGGCCATAAATCCCAATCTATAATAGAAATTCAAGTGAGGCCACTTAGAGTTGTTGTCTACTACAGGGCTTGACTTTTTATTTCAACACATTAGTGTAAAAACATGGAGCTAAACTCCTTTTCCAAACAGAATGCAAAAATTGACTAGTTTTAGTAAATCGGCCATATCTTGCTCATCCGGAGGAGATATGGCTCTATCTAATTATCCACATGTACCTTAACATATATCTATCTACCCATTCAATTTCCTAGGAGGTCACAAGCCATTCTAGCTACTAATCTACAACAGTCCCAATTATTTACTCAAAACTCATCCAAACATCATTCTTAACAACATCAAACCCCATGCAATGCCATTCTCATCTCTTCTACACATCTCATCATGTTATCAAGATAATAAAAATCAAAAACCAAACATGACCATAGATGCATACAAAGTACAAAATTAAACACATGCAAAGAACATACAAATAGATCAATGTAAAAAGGTAACTAGAGGACTTACAAACTTAACAAAATACAAAGAAAATCAAAACAATAAAACCCCCTTTGGTTTGATTCTTAGCCGAAACCTCAACAACTAAAACATAACCCTAACTTGATTTTTATTACACCAAATCTTACATACACACATAAAATTAAGCCCTTGTAACACCAATTACACTCAATTAGATCAAAACAATTCAAAATCAAAAATTAAGAAAATCAAGAACATGAAAAACCTTATGAATGGTGGTTTATCTTTGTTAAGGATTAATGGGGTTTAGTTTAGGGATGATTTGGGATTGAATGAGAGTGTTTTCAAGTTTTTTAAGTGATGATTTTGTAGGTTTTGGTGGCTGTGTCGACGAACACAGAAAGGAGGAGAGGAACAGACAGAAACTTTTTAACTGTGTGTGTTTTTAATAAAGGAATTTGAGTGTTAATAGGATTATATATAGGGAATGTAATTGTCTATTATCTCCTATTTTTATAAAAAAAATAAAAAGGGACGTTTGTTTGGCTTGGATAACCAGTCCTCTATATGGGTTGGGCTTGGTTGTATATTTTTTTTTGTTAAATCTATATTACACAAATCTTAGGCCCAAACACATGATTAACTCATTATAAATTCTAAAAACACTATTTTGACGCGGTTTTCGGCAAAACGCGGGAAAAGTCAAAAAGTACAAAAATAACAATAAATAAGCTTTCGAAGCTAAAATTTGAAATTATTGATTTCTCCAACGCTAAAACGGATAAATATTCAACGCAGGTGTAACACCCCCAAATTGGGTCGCAGCGGAATAAGGGCCCGGGGCGTG
>BQNB010118370.1:0-21004 GCA_026074375.1 Tanacetum coccineum | reverse complement strand
TGGCAGTTTTTTGTCTGTTTTTGGTCATTTAAGCTCGTTTTTAGAGGTAAAAGATATGTGTAATTAAGCACTTATCATCGTAGTGGCCATAACGCGTACGAAAAGCAGTCTTAGAAATATCCTGCTCTCACACACGAAGCTGGTGATAACCAGATCGCAGATCAATCTTAGAAAAATATTTGGCCCCTTGCAGTTGATCAAACAAATCGTTTCGATTCGCGGAAGAGGATAGCGGTTACGAATCGTAATGCGGTTGAGTTTGCGGTAATCAATACACAAGCGCATGCTCCCATCCTTCTTCTTAACAAATAAGACCGGTGCACCCCATGGCGAAACACTGGGTCTAATAAAGCCATTCTCCAACATCTCATGTAACTGCTCCTTTAACTCCTTCAATTCAACAGGTGCCATACGATACGGAGCCTTTGAGATAGGTTCAGCACCGGGAATTAACTCAATGCCAAATTCAATCTCTCTAGCCGGCAGAAGTCCAGGAAGTTCATCGGGAAAAACATCAGCGAATTCACGAACAATAGAAAGATTTTCAATATTAGGACTCTCCAAAGATGTGTCCATAACAGAGGCCAGAAAACCTTGGCACCCATAAAAAATCAAGGTACGTGCCTTCATAGCAGAGATGAGCTTAACAGACTTAAGCGGTGAGGAACCATGATAAACGAATTCAGGTTGGCGAACGTTACCAAAGATCACAGTCTTAGCATAGCAGTCAATGGTAGCTCGATGAGAAGCCAACCAATTCATGCCAAGAATCGCATCAAAGTCGAACATATGGATAGGAAGTAAATTAGCAGGATGAATACGATCATCAAAACGTAGAGGGCAGTTAACATATTCATGGTCAATAAGTATATGGTTCTTCATTGGGGTTGAAATGATTACACGTTCAATTAATGGTGTAGGAGTCATATTAAGTTTCTTAGCAAAAGTGGTAGATATAATAGAATGGCCTCGAAGTTAGGGACATCGTCATCCGAGTTTCTACGGGTAGTCACCATCTGAACGATCGAGAAAACGATTAGCAAACGAAAACAAGATAGGTTACGGAAGAGAGTTACGCAGAAGGAACCTAATGTCTACCCAATCCTCACAGGTCATAGCCTAAGCTCTAAGGTCATAAGACCTCGTCATGATTAACCTGGCAGCTCTGATACCATAAATTGTAACGCCCCGACCCAAAAGGGTAGAAGTATTACAAATATGGTGTGACATCAAAGGCATACATAATCATAACACAAGCATAAACAGCGGAAGTCTCAAATAAATAACCAAAGGAAATAAGTCAACATGACTTAAGGTACATAAGTTCTTAAAAGACAGACATATCCAAACGAAATAACCGAAATAACAAAGGTCTCGAAAAGTAACAAATCATATATCAAAACTAAGATCTCTAGGGTAAGTCCACACTCAGCACTCATATCCCGAAAGCAACCCAGCTTCCTAGCTTAGATACCTGCGCAGGAAAAGAAAGTGCGGCTGAGCTTACAAAGCCCAGTGAACAGATATATATAATCGAACGCAAAAGATAACGGGAAATCAAAGGATACGATATAAGGTGCAAAGGATATCACAAGACATGATCAAAGGAATACAAATATAAGGTAAGACAAATCAGAAGATCAAATCATAGTGTAGATATGATGATCTAGAAAGTCAAATCAAGTCCAATTACCAAGCCTAACAATTCATAGCATAGTAAACCATGGTCGCGGAGCTCCAAATGTGAAAGACGTGGATTGACCAACAAACATCAGTCACCAAATATCCAACTACATAATGTTCATAATCCATCGAATACAAAAACAAATTCAGGATGCATCCATCGCCCCTTAAACCAATTTAATAATCTTCATAATGCGCATATAATATCAATTGGGGGGCGGATGTGAGAAATCACTCACTCACACATGAGTCATGCCTAAGGTTTGCATCAATGACACGGCCCATCGTTACCTTCATGGCTAGGAAACAAATAGTGCTTGGTTCTTCTAATAACTAAAGGGTTCAAGCAAAAGTATATCAAAGTTCATTTCAAAGGGATCATAGCAAAGGTTCAATGTCAAAGGTTCAATTACAAAGGTTCAAAATATCAAAGGTAGCATAGCAGGGTTCAAATGGAACATAATGACAGATCATATAAGAAAGCCAAGATAAAAGGCTCAGAGCAAATGTAGCAATATACAATAAGAAATCATAAGAATAGAGAGGAATATGTCATGAGAAACCTTAACGATAAGGTCAGAATATCTGTACCTTATTCCGAAGCAAAAGCAATATCAAAGAAAACACCACAGGAATATCAAAATCACTCCCTCTTGACCGAAACACTAAAGAAATGATGAATTCGAATTACAAACCATTCATTAAGTTTACTTTCCATTTTTAGAATACTTTTCCATTTTTAGTAACTTTCCATTTTTAGTAACTTTCCATTTTTAGTAACTTTCCATTTTTAGTAACTTTCCATTTTTAGTAAGTTTCCAAAATTAGTAATATTCATCATTTGAGATTCTATTAAGTATTTTGAATAGCTTAGGGACTTAATATGCCAACCTTACAAGTTTAGGGTTAAATATGACAACTTTCCATATTTTAGGGTTTAATATACAAAATCAACAATTTTCAAGGTTAAAAGGGTAAATATCAAAGTTTCACATTTTATTCAGATTATACCTTCCATTTCCTGTATTTACAAGTCAAACCCTTAATTTATACAATTTACATAATTAGTCCTTTTGGTTTATTAATTAATTAAACATTATCTTTAATTATCCATAATTACAAAACAAGCCCTTATAGATTCAAATATGACAAAATCATACTTTATACATTAAATACTAACCAAACCTTATACTTTTCAGAATTTACAATTTCAGTCCCTCTATTTTAATTAATTAATTTCTATTTACTTATTATATGTAATTAACCATTTTAAATCCAAAATAATATCAATATGACATTTTATACCCCCCAACTTATTTTATACAGAATATAATAAATATAATAACATGTCTAAAACAGACCCCATAGTTTCAGAAATTACAAAACAAGTCTTTATACTTTTAAATCTAATTCGGCTAACTAATAAAATCAACAAAACCCTAATTTATTTTTCCCAATCACAAACACAATTATTACCCAATCATTAGCATTAAATGCACCTGGAAAAATTATTAAAACCCTAACCCTAATTCATTTTATCACTTTTCTTTCCTTTTCTTCTTTATTCGAAAATCGGCAAACAAAGGAAAATCCTAAACAATTATTTCGAATCTTTCTTAAATTTTTCCAACAATTTATCTGAGTTATATATGATATAAAAAACCCTAGAAAAATATAAAATCAAATGTAAAAATGGTTTTTAAGCCGATTTCATAATTACCTAAAAATTAGGGTTTCGAATATGATTTAATTTATAAAATCAAAATAAAATGCATGAACATTTTTCTTAAGCATAGAACGAATTAATATGATGAAAAATGAGTTACAAAAATACCTTTGATGATCCTTAGTGATTTTATGAATTTATGCTATTCGGTTGCTTAATTCGAACCCAAAACAATACCACGATCGAACCAAGCTTTAAACAACCTTCCCACTATTTTTCCCACAATCCTTGACCTTCAAAATACCTTAGAAAATTCGTGCTTGCCTTGGAGAAATTTTGTGCAGCCACTTTTATGATTTTAGGGTTTCAGCTAATTTGGTTTTTAGGATTTAGATAAAAGAAATGCACAAATGAATTTTAATAAGTATTTGGCCGAGATATGGGCTTTTCAAAATGGAATAAATCTGATTTTAAATTTGCATAATTATTTTGGTAATTATCCTTATTTATTTTATATAAATTTGTAAAGTATAATAATTAAATACATATATAATTCGGCATAAATAATTATACATAGTTATTAATTATTTTTCTTACATAATATAAAGTATTTTAATCTTACATAAATTTCATAATTGTCACATGTTGCCTTTTTTATAATTTCTAACATTTAAATGAAGTTTTATTCATGCTTTTATGGATTTTATTGCGTTAGGGGTATTTTGGTAATTTTACACTTGTTGAGATTTTTAGGTTTTACAACTTCTTCCCCTCTAAAAAAAAATTTCGTCCTCGAAAATTGAAATGAACCAGAACGAAAACGAAAGAAATAAAACGAGAACGAAAAACATACCGCACTAGACAAAGAAATTATGATAACTAACTCACATAGCTCTTCGTCTCCAGTAGCCTCACGCTGCTGGGTGATTTCTTCCAAGAATCTTCCACAAAAGGAATAACTTTTGTTTCTCCAAGACCTCTCTTGAACGATCTAGAATGGATTTCAGGTCTTCGGACAAAACATCATCAGGCTTGAATCGATCAAAAAGGATAATATGGCGACATGAAGATGATAAAGGTACCCCCCTCAAAGAGATACATGAAAGACATCTGAACATCTAATAACTGCGGAGGAAGCGCGCAAACGATAACGAAACCTCTCCAATACGGTCCAAATTTTCAAACGGGACCGATTAATCGAGACTGAGCTTGCCCTTGATAACCAAAACGTTTATAACTCCCTGAATAGGCTAAACTTTCAGAAATACAACGATCTCCAGTTGAAAAATCTAAGTCACATCGATGCTTATCATCATACTCTTCTATCGCGATCTAGCCTCTCAATTTCTCCTTAGGCAACAACACCTCCTCATTAGTAATCTCGATGAAGCTCCGGACCTTCAATCAAAACGTTTCCACGCTACTTCATCCCACAGCATAATAGGTGCTCGTCATTTGCTACCATACAAAAGCTCGGAAAGGGGTGCTGCCGTTGATGCTAGCAAGCCAACTATTATTTGTAGGCTAACTCCACCACACAACAAATATACATCCCAACTACAATGTCCATTCCAAAGCACAAGCCCTCAACAATATCATCCAAGTCCTGAATGGTCCTCTCTGACTTACCATCGGTTTTGAGGATTGAATGATTACTGAACTTAAGACGAGTTCTCCAAGCTTCTGTAATCCTTTCAAAAATGAGACCGTAAACATCGGATCTCCCGTCCGTACACAATAGCGGTCGGTGGTACATGCATCAAATCGATTACCTTGTCGAAAAATCTCCGCCAACTTACTAATACCAGAGTTCATGCCAGATGGTGTAAGAAAATAGCATACTTGGTTAGCCGATCAACAACACACCCATATCGCATCATGTCTTTTCTCTGAGTAATAGCAAAAAACCAGTATCTAAATCCATGGAAATCTCATCCCATTCCACATAGGAATCTCAACGGCTGTAACAAACCATTCTAGCCCTCCTATGTTCAATTTTGACCTACCCTTACAAGTCCGTACACCTTGATACAAACGTAGCCACATCATGCTTCATGCCGTTCCACCAAAGTATTGTTTCAAATCATCTGTACATCTTGTTTGAAACCTGGATGAATAGTAAATGGAGAACTATGAGCTTCCTCATAACCTTCTCACTCTCTGAAGTACCTAGATCATTTAGAACACATAGCCTATCATCAGAACCACACAACACCATCAACATCAACACTGAACTCTATGTTTAACACGGCTTCAACATTCTGCAGCAATAGCCCACAACACACCGCCGTTCCCTTTGGAGCTTCCTTTGATCTGTATCTGAGGTTATGACGCTATCCTCATGCACAGCCCACTAGCCACCAGAACCTTAACTCGTACACATAGCTCAACATCCAAAACGCTAATAAAAGATATCTAAATCACGAAGGATTATGGAATCAAAACAAAGCTTATCAGATCCAAATTTTCGCTAAGTGCGTCGGCAACCACATTAGCCTTGCCCGGATGGTACTGGATGTTAGTGTCATAATCTTTCAAAAGTTTCCAACCCATCTTCTCTCTCGACACTGTTAATTTCTCACTGATTAAAAAATATATTGAGACTCATTAAATACAGTAAAAATATCACAAGTTTCACCATACAGATAGTGTCTCCAGATCTTCAATGCAAAAACCACGACAGCTAACTCAAGATCATGTGTTGGATAATTTACTTCATAAGGTTTCAACTGTCTTGAAGCGTAGGCGATCAACTTACCCAAGTTTGCCTCAAAACACAACCCAAACCTTTCTTTTCTTTGATCATCACTGTATATTCTGAAAACCCACAAGAACCTGATGGAAAGAGTACAATAACGAGCATACACCAATCTCCGTTCAATTCTCAAAACTCTCCTGACGTTCATCCATCCACACAAACAATAGTAATTCTCACCCTTCTCATCAGCTGGTAAGTGGTAAAGCTAATCGGAGGAAACCCCTCAACAAAACGTTCCGTAATAGCCAGCAAGCCCCAGAAAACTTCTTACTTTCTGACAACGGTAGTAGGTTCTCGCCATTGTGATAGCTTTCAACTTGATGGATCCATAATTGATGCCCGTCTGCAGATACAATAATGACCAAGAAAGCGACTTGCTGTAACCAGAACTCGCACTAGAGAAAATGACAAAAAAATAATAACATTCGAAAACTACCCTTCGCATACAACTTCTTCTTCTAAAATCTCCAACACAATCGTAGCTGTTTGTTCATGTCTCTTCTCAGCTTGGAGTAAAATGAGGATGTCCATCGATGAAAACAATAACGTACTTTACAATGTACCATGGAAAATACGGTATTATCAAATCCATAACCAGCAGGAGCATTAGTCCGAACCGAAGGGCATAACCAAGAACTCGTATGCGCATAACGCGTAACGAAAAAGCAGTCTTAGAAATACCTATCCAAGCTCTCTCACAACGAAGCTGGTGATAACCAGATCGCAAATCAAACTTAGAAAAAAATTTGGCCCCCTTGCAGTTGGTCAAACAAATCGTCGATTCGCTGGAAGGATGCGATTATGATTGTAATACTGTTGATTTTCGCAGGTAAAATCATACAATCAGCGTATTGCTCCCATCCTTTCATCTTAACAAATAAGACCGTGCACCCCACGGTGAAACACTGGGTCTATTAAAGCCATTCTCCAACATCTCTTCTAACTGCTTCTTGAACCTCCTCAATTCAACCAGGTGCCTATACATACAATCCTTTGAGATAGTACAGCACCGGGAAATTAACTTAAATGCCAAATTCAATCTCTCTAGAGCCGGAGGAAGTCCAGAAGTTCATCGGGAAAAACATCAACACGAATTCACAACAACAGAAAGATTTTCAATAGTTAGACTCTCACAAAGATGTGTCCATAACAGAAGCCAAAAACCTTGGCACCCATGAGAATCAAGTACGGCATTCATAGCAGAGATGAGTGTTAAACGTACTTAAGCGGTAGGAACCGAATGATAAACAAATGCATGTTGACAAACGTTTACCAAGATCACTAGTCCAAGCATAGCAGTCCATGGTATCTCGATGAGAAGCCAACCAATCCATGCCAAGAATCACATCAAAGTCGAGCATATGGATAGGAAGTAAATTCGCAGGACGAATACGATCATCAAAACGAAGAGGACAATTAACATATTCATGGTCAATGAGCATATGGTTCTTCATTGAGGTTGAAATGATTATACGTTCAATTAATGGTGTAGGATTCATATTAAGTTTCTTAGCAAATGCGGTAGATATTATAGAATGTGTAGCCCCAGTATCAAATAAAATGAAGATAATACGATCATCAATGTAGAGAATTAACCGATAATAAGACCTAAGTCCTTTGCCGCTTATCCCGGAGTCGTAGCAAAACCCTCCTGTTATTGAGGAGGTAGCCTAGCAAAATCTGTTTGCATATCTCTTCTGCTTGCGCTTGTGGACAATCTCTTCACCTTATTTTTAGTAAGCACCCGCAAGTAATAACATCCCCCATATATCCTTATAACAAACTACCTGGATTAGGCTTTCCACAGGTAGTACACAAGTGGAAGGGAGGGCAAAGTCTCAGTAGACCCTATCCTTCGTGACTTGCATAACCTGAAGCTGAACCTGGTTAAAATCCCCGAGTTGACAGACCCCTGTTGCTGGCGCTTGGTAGTAGTTTACCCTGACCCTGGCGTTCATTTCCCAACTCCAAGCCATTAAACCTCTGATCCTGACCCCGAAAATCCTGTCGTCTCGAATCATAACCCCGATCTTGACGACCCCGATGCTCAACACTCTGGTCCTGACGACCCCTATACTCATGCTGACCCTGTCCTTTGTTCTGAATCCGATTACCATCTCTATCCCGCTTATTCGAATTTCCACTCTCATGCAATAACTCAATTTTAAACGTATCATCAAGCCACAACCTGCGCCGAACATTCAGAATATTCCGTATTAATGATCCAATCCAAAACCCACTTCTTTAGCCCCCACTTGAAATGTCTAGCTTGCCTCTGAGCATCTCCAGCAGTAGCTCCAACAAAACTAGCCTGCATTGAGTGTTTGTATGTTGTGTTTAAAAGGTGGTAAGAAACTAGAATGAATTTGGAGGAAAAATGGCAACGTTTAAATTTGTGCTTCATCGATTTATACATTGAGCTTAAATGAGTTATGCATTGACTTGGAGGGAAATTATATTTCAAATGTTGTGCATTGTACACTTGTACACATGTTTGAAGGCTTGCGCATTCATTTTATATGTATACATTACATATAATTAGGGTTTTGATATAAATGTTAACGGATAAAGTCTATTTTGATATAACATTGTAAATTTTACGTTAAATGGATAATGTACTTAGTAAAAGTGATATTAAGATAGAGACTTGACATATTAGGATGTTTACATGATATAAACATAGATAGAATCGGCATAGGTAGGTTGCGTGAGCTCGTTTACTTTAGAGATGCAAGTTACGTTGCATAATGAGATAAAGAAAAAAATTTCCCTGTAAAAGGTGGTATATATAATAGATGGATATTACAGTGCATCTAATTTAATAGATGGATAATTATAGTGATGAAAATTACGGGTTGTTATATCATCCAAAACCTATACTGGTAACTGTAAAGTCTAGTGGGGTTAAGGTTTCTGTAACGCCCCGACCCAAAAAGGGTAGAAGTATTACAAATATGGTGTGACATCAAAAGCATACATAATCATAACACAAGCATAAACAGCGGAAGTCTCAAATAAATAACCAAAGGAAATTAAGTCAACATGACTTAAGGTACATAAGTTCTTAAAGGACAGACATATCCAAACGAAATAACCGAAATAACAAATGTCTTGAAAGGAAACAATTCATGTATCAAAACTAAGATCTCTAGGGTAAGTCCACTCTCAGCACTCATATCCCAAAAGCAAACCAGCCTCTAGTTAGATACATGCTGCAGGAAAAGAAAGTGCGGCTGAGCTTACAAAGCCCAGTGAACAGATATATATATAATCGAACGCAAAAGATAACAGAAAATCAAAGGATACGATATAAGGTGCAAAGGATATCACAAGACATGATCAAAGGGATACAAATATAAGGTAAGACAAATCAGAAGTCATTCAAAGTGAGGTAAGAATGATATCTGAAAGTCAATATCAAGTCCAATTACCAATGCCTAAACAAATCATATCATGTAACCATGGAGTCGTGAGCTCCACAATTGTGAAAAACGTGGAATGCACCAAACATCAGTCACCCAAAATATACCAAATATCATAATGTCTTAACTCCATCGAATACCAAAACAAATTAGGATGCATCACATTACGCCCCTAAACAAATAATAATCTTCCAATGGCGTCATTATTAATAATCAAATGGGGGGACGGCATGAGAAATCACTCACTCACTTGAGTAATACCAGAGGTGCATCTATGCACGGGCATGTTACCTTCATGGTATGAAACAATAGTGGCTTGGTTCTCAAAATGATGGGTTCAAAGAATAGTCTATCAAGATCATTTCAAAGGGTATCCATAGCAAAGGTTCATTGTCCAAAGGTTCAAATATCAAAGGTAGCATAGGCAGGGTTCAAATAGGACAATAATAAAAGATCATATAAGAGTGCCAAGATTAAAAGGCTCAGGAATGTAGCAAAGCACATAAGTAATCAAAGATAGATAGGATATGTCTGAGAAAACCTTAACGATAAGGTCGGTATCTGTAACGAATAACGAAACAAACGAAAGTACTACTTAAATCGTAGTATAGTTAAAGTCGGAGTAGTGTCAAGAAAAATCGGTACTATTCCAAAGCAAAGCAAATTAATCAAAGAATACACTACAGGATATCAAAATCCACTCCTCTTGACCGAACCTAAAGAAATGATGAATTCGAATTACAAACCATTCATTTAAGTTATACTTTCCATTTTTAGTAACTTTCCATTTTTAGTAACTTTCCATTTTTAGTAACTTTCCATTTTTAGTAACTTTCCATATTTAGAAACTTTCCATTTTTAGTAACTTTCCATATTTAGAAACTTTCCATTTTTAGTAACTTTCCATTTTTAGTAATATTCATCATTTGAGATTCTATTGAGCATTTTGAATAGCTTAAGGACTTAATATGCCAACCTTACAAGTTTAGGGTTAAATATGACAACTTTCCATATTTTAGGGTTTAATATGCAAAATCAACAATTTTCAAGGTTAAAAGGGTAAATATCAAAGTTTCACATTTTATTCAGATTATACCTTCCATTTTCTGTATTTACAAGTCAAACCCTTAATTTTACATAATTTACATATTTAGCCCTTTTGGTTTATTAATTAATTAAACATTATCTTTAATTATCCATAATTACAAAACAAGCCCTTATAGATTCAAATATGACAAAATCATACTTTATACATTAAATACTAACCAAACCTTATACTTTTCAGAATTTACAATTTCAGTCCCTCTATTTTAATTAATTAATTTCTAATTACTTATTATATATAATTAACCATTTTAATCCAAAATAATATCAAAATGACATTTTATACCCCCCAACTTATTTTATACAGAATATATTAAATATAATAACATGTCTAAAATAGACCCCATAGTTTCAGAAATTACAAAACAAGTCCTTATACTTTAAATATCAATTCGGAAAATCAATTAAATCCACAAAACCCTAATTTGATTTTTCCAAACCACAAACACAATTATTTCCCAATAATTGGCATTAAATGCACCTGGAAAAATTATCAAAACCCTAACCCTAATTTTATTTCTTTCCTTTTTCCTTTAATTCGAAATCGGCAAACAATGATAAATCCCCAATAATTATTATAATATTTCCTAAACTTTTCCAACAATTTATCTGAGTCATATATGATATAAACAACCATAAAAAAAATATAAAATCAATTTTACAATTATTATTTGTGCCAATTTCATAATTAACTAAAAATTAGGGTTTCGAACATGATTTAATTATTTCGACCAAAATAACATGCATGAATATTTTTCTTAAGCATAGAACGAATTAATATGATGAAAAATGAGTTACAAAAATACCTTTGATGATCCTTAGTGATTTTATGAATTTATGCTATTCGGTTGGTTTATTCGAACAAAAACGATACCACGATCGAACCAAGCTTTAAACAATCTTCCCACTATTTTTCCCACAATCCTTGACCTTCAAAACACCTTAGAAAATTCGTTCTTGCCTTGGAGAAATTTTGTGCCGCCACTTTTATGATTTTAGGGTTTCGGCTAATTTGGTTTTTAGGATTTAGATAAAAGAAATGCACAAATGAATTTTAATAAGTATTTGGCCGAGATATGGGCTTTTCAAAATGGAATAAATCTGATTTTAAATTTGCATAATTATTTTGGTAATTATCCTTATTTATTTTATCTTAATTTGTAAAGTATAATAATTAAATACATATATAATTCGGCATAAATAATTATACATAGTTATTAATTATTTTTCTTACATAATATAAAGTATTTTAAACTTACAAAAATTCCATAATTGTCATAAGTTGCATTTTTATAATTTCTAACCTTTAAATGAATTTTATTTAAGCTTTTATGAAATTTTCTTGCATTAGGGGTATTTTGGTAATTTTACACTTGTTGAGATTTTTAGGTTTTACACGAACCCTTCTTGGATTCCCTATGTGGGACGTGTAAACAAGGGGGACAAGGTTGCTAGTTTTTAGCTAACCTTGTCCCTAGTTGGTACATTATATTGGTTAACATCTAAGCATTTCCTCATTTATTCCATTCTTCAAACAAACACACTTCTCTTCCATTCTGTGTGTGCGTCCGACCTCCAACCACAAATAACACCATAAATTTTCCAACTTTGATCAGGAACGAGATACTACAGGTTGATACAAGTATACGGGTATTGGCTTAAACAACGTTTGGGTTGTCCGGTTCGTGTCGAAATCTACACTTTTAAGGATTTTCTTTTAAGTTCTTAAATTTTAATTTCGTTTGTTCTTTTGAATTGATATTGATGCATAGATGTTAGTTGTACAAGTTGATCGTCGTAAAAGTCGATTTTTGAAAGTGAAAAATGAATAAAAAGGGGTGTTTGTACACGTCGAACATAAGAAAGAAAATAAAAGGGTTTGTATTTTTGATGTTGTGGTCGTGATGGTTGAAAAACATATATTTTTAGATAGCTTATTTTGATTAATAGCTTATATAGCTTATTCAGGCTTATTTTTAAGCACTATCTGGCTTATTTTGGGCTTATAAGGCCACGGCTAAAATGTGAATCACAGGGGAAGTGATTTGTGATTATTTACTTTATATTGCGTGTATTTGCGGATTATTATTATTGGTTTATGATGTTAACCGAGTACGTAACGTAGCTTATTAAGCTTGTTTGGAAGCTTGTGGGCTTGTTTTGGAGTTATTGGGCTCATGGCCCAATAAGCACCAATAATACGTGGCTTATTGGTCGGCTTATTGTGGTCCAAATTATTTTCCTACGTATCAAATTTGTTATTTTATACTAATGGACCTTTGTTTCGGGATTGAAAAGTATTTTGGACTTAAGAAAAGTCGTTTTAAGGGTTTCGATGAACTTTTGGAAGTTGAAATGGGTTTTTGAAGTGATATCGATTATTGTTTTGTTAAAAACACTTTGAGAAACTTTAAGAATTGAGATTTTAGCAATTTGTTCGAAAAGTGTCAAAATATGAAAAAGTGTTGAAAATAAGGTTTAAAACATTGGAAAACGTCGTGTGAACGTACGGGTCATGTCGAAATTTTGTAAAACGTTTATACTTAGAATTTTTACAAAATTATATGTTTTTGAAAAATAATAATAAAATATTATTATTTTATTATTTTAATAATTCACTAAAAGACGAAAAATATAAATTTTCTTGAAACTTCTCTAAAACGTTTATTATGATTAAACGTTTCATTTTCAACTCTATTATGATTATTTTGTTGGTGTTTAAGGTTACCGAATGGACTTATCGGGTTATATTTATAATGATTTTATTATAAATATTTACTATTATTACTTATCTATTTTCTTTAAATAGTATAAGTATGCATCGTGGGATTATCGGATTCACATGATATTTTGGTGCGAGTTGTCAACCATCACACCACTAAAACGGTTAATAATAATTGTACAACACATGTAAACTCTATGCATCAAACGTGAAAACTGTTTTGGAAAAGAATGATTAAATGGGACATTAACTGGATTAGGTCATGTCTGGACGTCGTTGCATTTGTTGTGTGATAAGTGAGTGATGCGTAAATTCTTTTGAAAAAATTATTTGCAAGTTTTAAATTCATAAAACTCGTCTACTGTTACACGCACTAACAGGCAGAGTACCCGGTCGTTATGTAGTGCAGTAGTTGGTAAATCCGAGGTCATTTCCAAGAGCTAAGTCGAATAGTCCTAATTTGATTGTTGTCACGTTTAAAGATGTTTGATTTGATTTTTAACTAAATAAAAGTAAATGCTGAAAGGTAAATAGGATTTGGAATCAATAGGGAGAAAAGCGTGCTAGCCTAACCATTTCATTGCTATTACTATGACTAAATTCTCGTGCCACGTTTAATTACTAATTTTACTAGTGGATCTAATGTCAATAGTCTTGAATGGTCATTAAGGTTTGTTCTATGCTCACCTGCAAATTCCCAGCCCTTATTGGTCATGTGAGCATGGTTCAATCAAGTTTATAGTGATTATCCCCCAACTATCCCTAAGACCAAACCAGTGATCTAAAGATCACTAACCTCCTCTAAAAGAGTTCTTGTGCTTTGTAAGTATTTAAAGTGATAAAGGCGGTGACATGGTCAGTTACTACGCTAAGAATTGGTGTCAAACTATTCTAGGACCCCGTTAATATCACGTTCAAAATGGTCAGAATACTAATGAAACTAGCAGCAATCCAAACCACTTTATACACTACCAAAACCCAAGGATTCACGAATGGCTATAAGGATATCTAATAAAACTTTTATTAAACAGGAATGAGAAGTCATAATAACAATAACTACATGATTAGGCTAACACTAAAGCTGTTTAGCTACTCATAACAACAAAATTATAAGAAATGAATAACTTCATTGAAATAAAAACCATAATTCTTACAAAATGTTAAATGATTAATGCTTTAGAAACATAAAGTGATCCTCCCTTAGACTCTTAGTGGAAAGCTTCATTTTCTTGAGGTATTGGTCACCCATAGGATACTGTGAAATGAAGTATGGAAGTGAGTGATGCAAGTGAGGCCAGATTAGGGCTCTATTTATAAAATTCGAACTGGTTACGGCGTAACCAATATGAAGGTGTTACGCCGTAATGATGCTTGCTCGTACTTCATTCTTCCAGGCTTAATAGTTGTTATGGCGTAATTGTTTCGCAAGGTTTACGCCGTAATGCTGAGTAGGACATGTGACTTCTTTTACTTTTACTTTGACTTATTACGTCGTAATGATGACTAGGCGTTTACGGCGTAAAGTAGATGATGACTCAGCTCTTCGTATTGGTATGTTACAGCGTAACCAAGTCGATGGTGTTACACCATAATCTTCCTCTTGTCTTTTGTCTTTTTCCTTGCATGCGCAGCTTCCATATCTAAATCCCGCGTCTTTTGCTTAAATGCTTACTTTGACCCTGAAAACAGCTTACAAGTGATTTAGCAGTGTTTTCATACATTTATAACATATTTTAAAGCATTTTTCTAGGGATATCGATACTAAAAAATATGAACTATTTGATGTTATCAAATATCCCCCACTTGACTTCTACTTGCCCTCAAGTAGAACATGTTTAGAAATAGATCATAAAAAGGTTTCCCCAATTTTACTTGGAGAAATGAATTTATAATTTACTTATGCTAGAAAACATCAAAGCCGAACACCTTATGAAAGGGAAAAAAACACTCAATGTACTCCACTAATCTAAGTGTTTCATTTCAGGGTGATCACTCAATTTGCACAGTCATAGCATGTATTCTATCATAAGCTTAGAGGGTATACAAATTTCCACCAAGTAGAATTAGGATCTAAACAGTCTCAAAGGCAACATGGGTTAAGTTGTGATTATGGTTTATAAGGGCAGGATAGACATGGGATACACATTTAATTGGTGTTAAGACAAAAACACAAAACAGATAGTCTAATAAGTCTAAGGCGTCCATGACTAACTACTTTACATCCATAGTCCAGGTCTTCTAATGCGAAAACTCGATCATATCATCATAATTGGTTAGCTAATAATGAGATCTTGCAGAGCATGCTAACCTATAATCAAGGATGGCTTATAGTTGCACCATCCTTTTCGTCACTAAGTGGCTTATAGTTGCACCACTTTTTTTCATCACTAGGTGGCTTATAGTTGCACCACCTATAGTTGGTTTTATAACACATCACCAACCTCAGGAGCCGTTACATTTAGGTGGGTTTTTTTTGTACCACCTAAACGTTACTTCCGCTCCCGGAAATAACAAAACATCCCCCTACTTGAGATGAACAGTATCAAAACTGGTAATGATGTGGGGGGGGGGGGGTCTTTCATGATCAGTATGGTATGTCTTCAACAAAAGTATAAATCTTCGAACCAATTCCCTGAACTATGGACTTAGGTAGTCAGGCATTTCAACATAAAGAAATATAGACTAAAGGGTAGGCTAAGGTTAAATGGTAAGACGAACATTTTAGTGTATAACATGGATAGGCTAAACAAGGTGATCTAGGGATATTATGCACTTATTAGGAGCGAAATTAAGGGTTTAACACAGGGATGTCGACAAGTCAGTGTGACAAGTCGATTAACACACACATATAGGCTTTTTGGGGGTTTTCCTAAAATGTTTCCTTTTTGAATAGTCTATTTCACTAACCAATTAGGTCTCAAAATGATGGACAATCCAAGTTCTAAAGTCTACAATACTACCGCCACACTCATATTTTTGGTGGAATTATGTATAACATATGAAAATGAATAAATAAGGCTTAAATCTTACCAATTAGAATAATGGGTTGTAGTGTACTCAGCATAGATTTATTCTAGTTCTTGTAAGAAAAACATGTCAAAAAATTTAAAATTTGCAAAAATTTTCAAATAAGACTAGAAAATCAAAGACAAATATAGGTCAAGTGGCAATTCTACTCTCATCCCCTCACTTGTTTTGTACAATGTCCCTATTGTAAATATAATGCATTTAAAAATAGAATTAGAGTAGAATTGAAACAAAAGACTCCCTGAGTATTGCTCCTTTCTTCGAATGAAATGATGCAAGATTTGATTTCCTGCAAATTCCCTTGGAGCAAGCTCTAATCCCCTAGAATCACTAGACAACAAAAGCATAAAAATGTATGAACATAAAAGAAAAACAACTAACTCACTTTCGTAGGAATCATGGTTGCATTTAGCTTATACAACAAGCCTTTTAAACCACTTGGCAGCCCAAGAGGACGAGTGAAGTCTCATGAGGGCTTCCAGAGAACATACCCACAAAGTCCATTTACTTATACACGGTTTTAAAAAGGTTTCAAACTAGTTTTAGGTTTTACAGATAAGGGATTACGGCGTAAACCTGTGTATTGGTTACGCCGTAATCATGTGATTTTGAAAAATAGCCGTTTTATATCAGAAAGATTACGGCGTAATCATCTGAATCAGATACGCCGTAACCAATACTGTTACGGCGTAATCAAAATGGTTACGCCGAAACAAAACCTTGTTTTAACAAAATAAAATTAAGTAAAAATTCAATCTTCAAACACCAAACTGAGAAGACCTGCAACAATGAGTGAGAAACCAATAAACTAACTAAATTTTATTAATCAAAAAGTTAACGCATTCCTAGAAGTGGGTTGTCTCCCAATTAGCACTTTTGTTTATTAACGGGTCTTTAAGTTAGACTCATCCTAGTTCTATGTTTTCCTATTTGTTCCTTCTTCTTCATTTATCTCTTTCTTGGTCTTCTCCATGAACCTCGCTCCATTAACTCTTCCTAAGGCAAGGATGTCTTCCGATTGTTTAGTTATGCTTATGAAAATTTTCTTATTTTTGAAAGTATAACAACGGACTTCAAAAATCTCACATTTGGCCAACGGGGGTGTGTAATCCTCCTCCTTTATTTTATTCTGCCATAGCTCTTCTTCCTCAAATCCTTCATCATACCATGGGTTGGGGGGATTATGAAATTTCTCACATTTCTCTCATACTTCATCCAAAGCATATCTCTTCCTTCCTGCTTTTAACTCATATTCATTTGACAATGCTCAATTTCTTTGTTAAATTATGCCTTGTACACATCAAAATTTCTAGAGTATGGGTCATCTCGCATTTTTTCTAAGCTATCCTCCATATCCAGATTGTCATTAAGCCATTCCTTAAGTAATTTGCTTCTAATGGTTTTGCTGACCTTCATGTTCCCCATCTTAATTTTTACCCATTATTCAAACGAATACTCCCTAGGACGTGGTTTTTTAAGCTGTGTTTGGGAATGGTCAGGGAAGTAGGTGTTTATTCAAAGAATGTCGTTTGACGGTGTATATTTGTGAGGTTGAGGGTTTTCAGGGTAAAGGTCGAATGGGTAAACATATTTGGTGGTTGTTTGAGAACTAACGTTGAAATCGTAATTCTGCGCCACCCATTTGTAATATCACCGTTCACGAGTTATGTCATCGATACTCTTGCCCCCATACCTTACTTTAAGAAAATCAGCAAACATCATCCTGTTCCCCTTAACGTTTTGTCTTTCATGATCTCAGAAACACATCCACTGCTTGTGTATCCCACCTTCTCATTTTCTATAAATATCATCATATCTACTACAAAAGCTCAAATCGGGATTACAAGTATGCCACATTCTACAATCATCTCCATACTCATCTACAGTTACACGAACAGGTTTGCAAACATGCATTGTGATGCTTCTTTCTCCTCAAGAGGGCTTTTTACTTCACTCTTAATTTCATTGCTATGGTTACTTTGTTTAAATGACAAACATGTAGGGGATTCATAGGAGAAAACGTCATTCTTAATTTCAAGAGGGTTGAAGTATTCTTCTTCCTGAATAGAGGTCTCCATGTAAATTTTCTCAAGAGGTTCCTTAGAGTGGTATATTTTTCCCTCTATATTAAACTTCACCACTTCTTCTCCTACTTCTAATGAAATTTCCTTCTTGAAAACATCTATTTGATCGTGAATTGTTGCTAGGAATGGTCCACCCAAAAGCATTATCTCATTTAGTTCATCTACCGTGTCCATAACTATGAAATCTAAATAGAATAGGAATTTATCAATTTTTACTTGGACGTTCTCCATAATTCCTACAAGAGCTTTCTCTGTCATGTCACCCATTTCAACTGCCATGTTGGTTTCCTTAAGGTCAGCTAGTTTCAAATGCTCAAAAATTCATTTAGGAATTATATTAGAGCTAGCCCCTAGATCAGCTAAGGCATATAAGTCAAGGTTACCAATGGTGCAAGGCAGACTGAAGCTTTATAGGTTTATTTCTTTAAGAGGTAACTGACACGGTAAATTTTCTACGTTGTCCCCCTCTTCATCTTCTGTTATGAAAGAGACTCCTTGAACTTCACTAGTCCTACTTGAAGGTGTCTTAGTTTGAGTGTTCTTGTAAATCAACTTACATTCGCTCACCATAGTTTTGAGTATATCAATTAAAGCATCCTCTTCTTCCTCCTTATCTTGCCCATTCATGCATTTACCCGTTTCTGTACTCAACCAATCATCTAGATCTTCTTCAGAACTTAATTCTTCATCTTCATGATGAGAGTCATATTCATCAGGGTTTTCTTCTAGTGGTTCATAAGTATTTGTGGTGAGTGGTTCAGTAGGTTTGAAATAAGGGGAAAATGAGGGAAAATCAAAATAGGATTTAGTTTTCAAAGGGTCTGAGAGACTCTTATTTCCTAGGGTTCTATACCATTCTAGAGTGGGTGATGCTGAATTCCTAAAGTTAGGTCGAGCATAATCCTAAGGGTGCCTTTTCATTTCTGCCTCATACTCCATATATTCAGCAATTGTCATTTCATCAATATCTTTCTTAATCATCCTAACAGGCTCAATTCTAGTTATTTCATGTGCTTGTTTTTCCTGAGTCAACATTAGATATTGCTAAATGGTGAGGTTTTTAATGTCTACCTTGTTCATCATGTTTCCTGAAAAATTCATGAAAATATTAGAAATCAAATTGTAACTAAATTTAGCTCCCTGACAGCGGCGCCAAAAACTTGATGCTTAAATTCTTTTGAAAAAATTAATTGCAAGTTTTAAATTTATAAAACTCGTCTACCATTACACGCACTAACGGGCAGAGTACCCGGTCTTTATGTAGTGTAGTAGTTGTTAAATCCGAGGCCATTCCCAAGAGTTAAGTCAAATAGTCCTAATTTCATTGTTGTCATGTTTAAAAGAGGTTTGATTTGATTTTTAACTAAATAAAAGTAAATGCTGAAAAGTAAATAGGATTTGGAATCAATAGGGAGAAAAGCATGCTAGCCTAACCATTACATTGCTATTACTATGACTAAATTCCCATGCCACGTTTAATTACTAATTTTACTAGTGGATCTAATGTCAACAGTCCCGAATGGTCATTAAGGTCTATTATATGCTCGCCTGCAAATTCCTAACCCTTATTGGTCATGTGAGCATGGTTCAGTCAAGTTTATAGTGATTATCCCCAAACTATCCCTAAGACCAAACCAGTGATCTAAAGATCACTAACCCCCTCTGAAAGAGTTCTTGTGCTTTGTAAGTATTTAAAGTGATAAAGGCGGTGACATGGTCAGTTCCTACGGTAAGAATTGGTGTCAAACTATTCTAGGACCCCGCTAATTCCACGTTTAAAATGGTCAAAATACTAATGAAACTAGCAGCAATCCAAACCACTTTATACACTACCAAAACCCAAGGATTCACAAATGGCTATAAGGATATCTAATAAAACTTTTATTAAACGTGAATGATAAGTCATAATAACAACTACATGATTAGGATAACACTAAAGCTGCTTAGCTACTCATAACAACAGAATTATAAGAAATGAATAACTTCATTAAAATGAAAACCATAATTCTTACAAAATGTTAAATGATTAATTCTTTAGAAAGGTAAAGTGATCCTCCCTTGGACTCCTAGTGGAAATCTTCATCTTCCTGGGGTATTGGTCACCCCTAGGATACTATGAAATGAAGTGTGGAAGTGAGTGATGCAAATGAGGCTGGATTAGGGCTCTATTTATACAATTCGAACTGGTTACGGCGTAACCAATATGAAGGTGTTATGTTGTAATGATGCTTGTGTGTACTTCATTCTTCCAGGCTTAATAGTTGTTATGGCGCAATCATTTCGCAAGGTTTACGCCGTAATGCTGAGTAGGATACGTGACTTCTTTGACTTTAACTTATTACGCCGTAATGATTGTCACACCCCCAGACGGGGCATGGACGGAATACGTGTCCGAGGGTGTGCCGTCATCATACTTTAAACACAAGGCACTAGAAAGACCACTAATGGACGTTTTGAAAATCATAACTCGTTGCAATATTAAAAAAAAATAGATAAGTTTTACAAGATTCAAAAGAAATTAAACGTTTGCAGAAGCGT
>BQNB010118369.1:0-21004 GCA_026074375.1 Tanacetum coccineum | reverse complement strand
TTTTAAGAGCACAAGGGTGGTTCATGCCAATGTTAGGCAAGCTACACCAGCATGGACTAACTCTAACAGGGTGAATAAAGCAAATCAATTCACTCCCAGACCTGTGCAACTAAACAACATTAGACTCAACCTTAATACTGCTAGCAACACTATTAAAACTGGTAGGGTAAATGTTAATACTGGTCATGGAAATGCTAGTTCTGTTAATTTTGCTGGCACTCAATTTAAGTCTGGTGCTTCTAGATTTAATACTGGCAAGCAACCTGTTAATTCTGGTAGAATGTATGTTAATTCTAGCACTCAAAATAAGTCTGGTGGTTCTAGAGTTAATACTGGCAAACAAAATGTTAATTTTGGTAGGGTGCATGTTAATACTGCTAGAGTAAATAGACCAGTATTATCAAACCAGACTTCACAGGTGAATCTTAAAAGATCAAAGAAATGTTTTTCAAAACAAACTTCACCTGTAAATAGACCCTTTTCGAGGCATACAACATACAAGTCAAAATATATATGTTGTTAAGGGCAAAATGGGCACTGCTGTTAAGACCTCAGCAGGTTATGTTTGGAGAAAAGCAATACCACTCTCCAATATCAATAGTGGACCAACCCCTGATTCAAATGTTAATGTTTCTAGAGGTCCACAAGGCAGACCCAAGCCTGTGAAGGCCTGGGTCCCAAAGAGAAACTAATCTCTTTTTGTATGTGCAGGATCATCCACTGAAGCATATGGAGCATAGAGGTATTTTTGATAGTGGATGTTCTGGGCACATGACTGGTAACAGGGCCCATCTTGAAGATTATCAAGAACTATCCAAAGTGGGATCTGTTACTTTTGGAGGAAGTAAAGGAAGTATCAGTGGAAAAGGTACAATTAGATTAGGAAATTTAGTTTTTGATGATGTGGCTTTTTGTGAAAGAATTAGCATGTTAACTTATTCGCCATATCTCAGATATGTGATAAAAAGCTAAATGTACTTTTTACTGAAAAAGAGTGTTTTTGTGGGTGTCCTCTGACTTCTAGATGCCTTATGAAAAATCAGGTCGTTCTAAAGGATCCTAGGCAACACAACCTGTATACTTGATTGAAAAATGTTTGTTTTTCTTTCAAAAAGCATACACTGTTAATTAGCAAAAGCCTCATCTATGAAGCTAAATTGTGGCACATAGCCTATATGAGTTAGGCCATCTTAATTTCAAAAACTTAAATAAACTTGTAAAGATATCGAGTTAGAGAGGGTTAGAAGAGGGAAAGGGAGGGAAGAGGAGGGGGGGAGACAGAGGGGGAGTAGGGGAGGAGGAGGGTAGAGAGGAGTAGAGGGGGTAGGGGGGAGAAGGGGGAGGAGAGAGCAAGGGGTGGGTAGGGAGGAAGAGGGAAGGGGGAAGAGAAAGGAGAGAATTAAGGGGAGGGTAGGAGGGAAGAGGGAAGGAGAGGGAGAGGAGAGGAGGGGGGGGTAGAGAGAGAGAGGAAGGGAGTAGGGAGAGGGAGAAGAGGGAGGGGGAGGAGGAGGGGGGGGGAGAGAGGAAGTAGAAGAGGGGGGGGGAGGGGAGGGGGGGAGGGGTAGGGAGGAGAGGGGGGGGGAGAGGGGGGGAGTAGAGGGAGGAGGGAGGAAAGTGAGGGGGAGGAAGAAGAGGGAGGGAGGGAGGAGGGAAGGGAGAGAGAAGTAAGGGGGAGAGGAAGATAAAGAGGGAGGGGGGGGGGGGGTTAGGAGAGGGGGGGAGAGGAGAGGAGGGAAGGAGGGAGGAGTAGGGGAAGAGGGGGGAGTAAAGGGGGTAGGAGAAGGGGAGAAAGAGTTAGTGAAGGGGGGGAAGAGAGAAGGTTAAGGAGGGGGGGGAGGGAGGGGGAGGAGAAGGAAGAGAGGGGGAGGAGAGAGTAGAGGGGGAGGAGGAGGAGGGAGGGAGGAGGGGGGAGAGAAGGGGGAGGGGATAGAGAGGGGGGCTAGGTTAGAGAGGGAGAGAGAGGAGAGGGGAAGAGAGAGAAGGAAGGAAGAAGGTGGAGAGTAGGGGAGGAGAGAGGAGAGGGTAGGGGGAGGAAGGAGGTAGTAGGAGGGAGAGGGAGGGATGGAGAGGGTAGGGGAGGGAAGGAGTAGGTGGGAGAGGAGGGAGGGGGGGGAAAAAGTTTTAGAGAGGAGGAGGGAGAGAGGAGGGAGGAGGGAGAGAGGGGGGAGGAGAGTTAGAAGAGGGGGAAGGGTAGAGAGGTGAGAGGAGGGAGGGAGGGGGGAGGAGAGGGGAGGAGAGCAGAGGGGAGGGGGGGAGGAGGGGAGAAGAGGGTATTTTTCTAGAGAGGAAAGGGGGAGGAAGAGGGGAGGAAGAGATGGAGGGGGGAGAGGGGGGGGGAGAGGGGGAGAGGAGGAGAGGGGGGGAGGTGGGAGGGAGGAAGGGGAGAAGTTAGAGGAGGGGGAGTGGATAAGGGAGGAGAGGGAGAGAGAGGTGGGGAGGAGAATAGGAGGGGAGAGAGGGGGGAGGGGAGGGGAGGGGGGGGGGGAGAGTAGAGAGCAGAGTAGTAGAGGAGAGGAGAGGGGGTAGAGGAGGAGGGAGGAGGGAGGAGAGAGGAAGAGGAGGAGGGATAGGTGAGAGGGAAGGAGAGAGGGAGAGAAGGAGGGCAGCAGGGAAGAGAGGAATGGGAAGGGAGAGAGAGGGGAGAGAGCTTAGTGAGGAAGAGGGGAGGAAGTAAGAGGGAGAGCAAGAGGAGGGGAAGTAGGGAGCGGGAGAAGAGATGGGAGAGTAGAGAAGAAGGGAGGGGGGAGGAGGAGGGAAGAGGAGAGAAAGGAGGAGAGGGAGGGAGGGGGGGGGGAGAGGGGAAGGAAGGGAAGAAGGAGGGGAGGGAGAGAAGAGTAGAGTGGGGGGAAGGAGGAGGGGAGAGGGGGGGGGAGGAAGAGTTAGGGTGGGAGGGAGGGGGAAGATAGGGAGAAAATGGAGGAAGGGAGAGAGAGAAGGGAAGAGAGGAGGGGGGAGAGGAGAGAGATAGGAAGTAGAGAGGGGAGGAGAGAGAGGGGTGGAAGTAGAGGGGAGAAGAGGGGAGAGGGCAGAGGGGGGGAGGAGGGGAGGAGGGGCAGGAAGAGGGAGAAGAGAGAGGAAGGAGAGTGAGTAGGGAGAGAGAGAAGGGACAGGAAGAGGATAGGGAGAAGGGGAGAGAGGTAGAGTAGGGGGGGGGGAGGAGAGAGAGGAGAAGAGGGGGGAGGGGGAGAGTTAGGGAAGGGAGGGATAGGAGCACGGGTTTTTTAGGGGGGGGGAAGAGGGAGAAGAAGACGAGTGATAGAGTGGGGAGGGATGGGTAAGAGAGAGGATAGAGGGAGAGTAGAGGGTAGGGGGGGGAGGGAGAGCAGAGAAGGGTAGGAAAGAGGGAGAGAGGGGGAGAGAGAGAAAGGGAGAGAGAAGAGAGGGGGAAAGGGGGGAAGGAATGGGTAGGTAGAGGAGAGGAGGAAAAGAGGGGAGGGAGAAGAAGGAGGGAGGGGTAGTGAGTAGGAGTAGAAGAAGGGGTAGGAGAGGAGGAAGGGGAGGGGAGAGGAAGGAAAGGGGAGGAGGGGGGGGAGAGAGAGAGGGGGGGAAGGGAGGCGAGCGGAGAGGGGGGGCAGAGGAGGGAGAGGGAAGGCGAGGAGCGGGGGGAGAGGGCGAAGAAGAGGAAGGAGATGAGAGAGATAGAGAGGGAGGCAGGACCGGGGGATGTAGGGGGGAGGAGGAGGAGTAGGGGGGAGAGGGGAGATAGGGGGAATCAGGGTCCACATATCCAGCTGGTTTAGGGACAGGACCAAAAACTAATGGCTCCTCAAGACTCAAAGTCTGTGCGGGCGGGGTAGGTGGTCTAGGTGCAAGAACAGAAGGCCATGGTCTCCAGTCAGTACCAGGTGAGACAGGGTTAGGGACTACCCATTCTGTCTCAGGCTGCCTCTCCGGTGTTGTTTCCCTAACAGGGGAAAACGGAGGAGGGTGAGGTACAGGGTGTGCCTCAGCTGGACTACCAGCAACTGCATGGGCAGGAACAGTTTCCTCATCAGCAGCATCATTGCCAGCAGCAGCAATGGCAAGCATGGGTGGTGTCAAAGATATTGCCTCTCCCTCCCATTTTAACTTCATATTAGAAAACAGTTTCCGAGTAAAACCAAAAGTGGGTCGAGGGGTTCGGTCAGCTGTCTCTATGGCCACAAGCATTTGTAAAAACCGTGGGTACATTAAAAATTTATGTCTTGTAGCCTTAACATTCGCAATCATCCCTTCTAAGATAAAGCGTGAAAAATTATAAACCCTACCAGTCGATAAACAAATAAGGGCTGTGGCAATGGAACTTGGAAATTGATTCCAACTTCCAGCCTTAGGGCTCAGACAATGCAAAATTGTATGCACCAGAAATCTCCATTGAGGAGATAAATGGTGCTTAAGAAAAGTAAGGGTTCTACCTGGCGGATACCCAATAGCCCCCATACCCGCAAAAATATCATCAATTTGCATGTCAAAGATGCCATTGGCATCATCAAGTTGTAACTGAGCCCTAATTAGCGACTCAGTCACGACCACCTCACGGCCGTCAATAGTTGCAACTAGGTCATGAGACCCAGCAGCATTTGGGCGAACTGTAGCTGTTGCCCAAAATTGTTTGACCAATGAGTCAAACACGACCGGAGGGTCATGTGTTAAAGCGTACCTTAATGGAGAGTGATCCAAATAGCTGAGGATATCTGTGAAGTCCTCGGAACCTCTTTCCCTCCCCAAGTAAGCGATTCTGTTGTGATCATCTTTGTACTGGAGGGCCGCCATTGGTGATTACAGAATGTAGGTTGAAAAACAGAGTAGAGACAAAAAATATTGGTGTATGTGTGTGTGGGAAAGATGAGAAGTTGATTTGGGATTAATTAGGTTAATTGTTTCCAATGTGTGAAAAGATAACCTTTTAATTTGATTGATACAATTTTAACCTTGTAAGTTGAAGTAATTGAGTGAAAATCAACTTGTACGCCGCCTAGTCAGACAAGTGGTGACCGCCAAACATCATATAGTAGAAATTTAAAACGAAAAACTATTCAACTACTATTTTTAAGACCAGCAGGTATAAAGTCATCCAGCAGTAACTAATCTTAAAAATAGCAGAAACAAGTCAAACAGCAGAATTGATATGTGAACATCACAAACTATGCAGGCAGCAGATACAATGTTCCACCAGCAGGAATGGAGACTACCAGCAGAAACCAAGTGACTAGTGGCAGAGACCAACCAACCAGCAATATCAAGCTGAGCACAGCAGAAACAGGTTACTACCAGCAGAAATAAGTCAGCCAGTAGGAACATGATACTACCAGCACAAACTAGTCCAGCAGCATGAATAGATGTAATGGCAGCATAAACAAGAATCCCAGCAGGAACAATAACATCTAGCAGAACCATAGTATAACAGCAGAAACCAATCAGCCAAAAAGATAACTACCTAGCAGACCCATAGTCAGCAACTACAGAAACCAATCGTCCAGCAGGAAAGATAACTACCCAGCAAAACCATAGTACAACCAGCAAAAACCATCGTCCAGCATGAAAGAAAACTACCTACGAGCAAACCATAGTACAACCACAGAAACCAAATCGTCAGCAGGAAAGATAACTACCATCAAACATAGAACCGACAAACCATAGAAACAATTCGTCCATGCGAGAAAGCTAACTACCAAGCAGAACCATAGTACAACCACATAAAACCAATCGTAGCAGCAAAAGATAACTACCAGCAGAACCACAACCAACCAGCAGAAACCATTTCGTCCCGCAGTAAGAAATAACTCTAGTAGAACCATAGTAACATCCAGCAGAAACCAACCTGCAGCAGAATAACGGTACAACTAGCAGCAGTATTGACTACATACTGATCACAAAGAAAAAAAAATATCCCACCAAACACATATACACCTGCAAGAAAGTTAGAATAAACAGTTATACAACAACATGCCTCCCTTTAAGCTTATAACCTCCCCCGTCAATCACGAAAGAGGGATACACCATCCCAAATGGACACCAGAACGCAAATCCTTGGTCCATCAAATGCCTTGTCAGTAAATCAGCCACATTGCAATGTCATCGGTGTGGACTTCAGCACCTTGAATCAAGTTCTTCTCATATGGCGCATCTCTATAAATTGATGCAATCTCAATATGCTTGGTCCTTTGATGAATAGAATGGATATCTTCACAATGCATATTGTGCCTCTGTTTCGATGAAGATTTTGGTATTCATGAAGTTGAAACCATAATCCAGCAGTTGGTTCTGAATCCAAAGAACTTGTGCACAACAGCTAGCAGCAGCAACATACTCGGCCTCAGTGGGAAGAAGTAGCCCCAATATCTGCTTATATTGCACTTGCCATGAAATTAACCTCTCCCAAAAATTGACATCACCTGTAGTGGATTTCCTATCACCATGATAAACACATAATACTGTCAATGTAAGCTTCCAACTGAATGGAGAATCATTAGGGTACCACAAATCCTAAAGTTGTTGCCCTTATTAGATACTTGAAGATTTTCTTGACTGCATTCAAGAATAGAAGTCATGGAGTAACTTGATTCTGGAACAAGCACTAACTGCAAACATTATGTCAGGTTCTATAAGCGTGAGATACATAAGTGAACCAATCATGGATCAACAAAAAAGTACATTAACTGGTGGATCAGTTTCATCTTTCAATTTGGTCTTAGCAGCTTCATAGGGTGTTGTTGCAGTTCTTACAGATTCCATGTCGAACTTAGTAAGCATATCTTGAACGTACTTGTCTTGGCTGATAAAAAGACCATCAGGCAACTGTTTACCTGCAGACCTAAGAAGAAAGTCATCTCTCCCATAGCACCCATTTTCAAATTCCACCTTCATCAAGACCTCAAATACATCACACCACAACCATGGCTTTTATTGTTGACCCAAAGATGATTCAACCACATAAACCTGTACCAAAATTAAATCCCTAGAAATCTGTTTTGATGAAGAGTGTTCCTTGTCAATAGTACAATCCTCTGTAAGTGTTGTAACAAAAATAACAATCTGCATACCAGGCTCGAGATCTTGATGAACTCCATACAGCGCTTTAACCCACTTCTGTATACAAGCTTTTGGGAAGTAAGATTCTTCAAATCCTTTAGCTATGACATACACTTCTTCTTCAAATTTCCTCCATAGAGAAAGGCACACTTAACGTCCAGCTATATACCAGCAAGCCCATATAAGAAGCAGTAAGCCAAAAAAGCCATCTGATAGCCTCATCTGGCCAATCGTGCAAAACCTCAAACGTAAACACTGCCCACCACTAGACGTGGAGACCCTGACCACCAACCTTTCTATAATTCCATACAACGATGCCTCTTGCATCCCGCTTGTACTATCAAAATCCATTTTGTCCCAATTGCATATTTGCCACCAGTTATAGGTACAAGATCCAATACTTTTGATTGATGCACTGTTGCATCTCTCTTGCATAGCACAACCTAATCATATCCACAAAGTGCATTAGCAATACTAGTTGGTTCTAACTGAGAAAGGAAGCAAGCAGACAGACCATGAGATGTCTGTAATGATTGTCCATAGTGTTATCATGAAAATATCCAATGAACGCACTTCACCACAAACTTGATTTTTGAGCTCAGCTTCTATGTCATAACAGGAGAGCAAGATCACCAAGAATCTAGAGACTTGAGAAGAATTGTGTTCACGCCTTTGGTAGGAACTGGATTCACTTCCCACAGCAGTGCAAAATATGGTAAAGTATCACGAAAATACATCAACATACGAGGAAGGATGAGAATAAGCCCGATGAGATTTGATCCATTCCTACCTCAGCGGGGAAGGAAAAATCTATGTGTGTTTTCACTTGACCCAATTGTTGACCAGGAGGAAGTGTAGACCTCATCAGCGTAGACAGGGAGAAAGTCCAGCAGAAACAGATGAACTGACATCCCCCCCACCGCAGGATAGCTCTCATCATAGGTTGCACACCGACCAGCAGGTGAAAAGCTAACATCAAGGATACCAACACAAGGATCACATATGAGCAGAAGGACTGCCAGTAGATACCCATCCTCAAAGCTAGAATCAACGCCAGCAATCCTTAACAGCAAATCCAACGCCAGCAGGATCCTTAACCTCATAAACACCTTGATCTCGAATTTCAGCTTCGCTTTGACATAGTCATTTCTGCGTTGCCATTGCGAGAGAACAAATAACCATATCGTGAGCCTGCGTCCTTAGCTCCCATGTTCTTGTCTTTGACGCTTAGCAATCTCTTCTGCATAATCTGCATTGCGTTTCCATAATACGAGGACCATTGCTGGATGAAGGACCTACTGCAAATCTGTTAAAAAATGAGGAACCACGACCAACCTCATCTACTTCTGAATCGAATCATGATATTGTGTACCTCCTGCATTTATGTAAGTTTCTTTGTTACCTGCAGTGTGTCAGTTTTAAAACGCGTTATAACCTAGTGAACAACAGTAAATAGTCAATGTCAAAGTACCACTCATGACCAATTCCCGAACATTAGGTTTAATCTTCAAAAATCTCAGATTCAGGGTTTCTATCTAACCCTCTTGTTTGGTAGAAATATAAAACCCTATTAGGCCTTAGTGTGTGGTGGAATTACTATTTTCAAGCATACCCAACAAGATAACCGTCATCAGCTTTACCCTCAAATTTTCCCAAATAGTCACTTGTATTAAGGATAGTTACTTGACACCCAAAAGGTTTAAGATGACTTATCTGAGGAACCTTCCCAGATATCAATTCATAAGGTGTTTTAAATATGGGATTAGTTATAGATACCACTGTTTAAAACAATAACATGCCGTGCTAACACCTCTAGTCCAAAACATGGTAGGTAAATATAGTCTGCCAACATGGTTCTAGCGGCCTCTAAAAGAGTTCTAATTTTCCTCTCCGCAACCCCCCATTTTGTTGTAGGAGTTCTACTAGTTAGGGTTGCTATAATCCCTCTTAATTCCCTTTTCCCCACAAAGTTCAATAAGTTTTGCATTTTTGAACTCTGTCCCATTATCACACCTTATTCCTTTAACCTTTTTATTCAGCTGGTTTTCTATTAAAGGTAATAAATTCTTAAGACATAAAATTTTTCATCCTAGTACCCCAAAAAGAAAAGTCCAAGAAAACCGCTAAAGTCACTGTAACCACTAAGGAGTAGTATTTCTTGTCAATACTCCTGATATTGTAGACCAAAAGGTACCATATGCAGCAATTGCAGAGTATCAGTAATACGTCACACAGCAGAAATATGTTTATTAGGAACCCTATGTTAGCCTTTCCTTTGTTGCAAGCAACACATTTGGTCATTGTGAACACCATTGAGAGGTAACCAACAACCAGGCCTTCTTTAGGCTAACTTTGATTGTTATTGAAGATCACATGACCATCTCTAGTGCCATCAGGGTGGATACCATCCTAAGGATTTTTTTGCTACAAAAAGCAGTAAACCTTTTGTTCTGGTTGCAGGTCTGAGATGTGGAATGTGTAGAGATCAAGTTTTCCTAGAAATTTTTTAGTACCACTTGACTTACATCCAGGCAATTGGAATTCTTCGGAAACACCAAACAAACAGTTTCTGTGAGAGAACTTTGGTTCTTTTTATCACAAATTTGTGATACAGAAAACAAGTTTAAAGTGCTGCATCTCTTCAACATAGTAGACATTTACAAAAGTCAAACTTTGAAGTCCGTATGTTGCCTTTTTCTCCTTATATTCTACCATCTCCACCTCAAATTATACAATGCCTCCATGATCTGCACAAATCGATCAAGTATTTCCTTGTTTCCTGTCTTACTTCTATGTCAACCACTGTCAACATACCTAGTCCATTATCTGTAACTAGGATCACCCTACACATCATGACAACAAAGCCATTAGTCACTTGAAGACCCAATCCAATCTACTTGAGCCTGCCTATGTGGATCATTAAGTGGTGGAAACCATGTGGATTGCGATATCCACCATCCGCTTTGACCCACCATAAATTGTGGTGTCTTGTATTCCTCCAACAGTAACCTTCTGAAGGTCTTAACAGCAGTACCCCATCGTCCCTTATTCATAGGGTCATATATATTAGACTGCTGTTAAGACCTCATCATGTATACTCCTTGAAATACACGACCACAAATTTGGGGACCAAGAGTAATGATGATCTCGTCAATCCCACATGTTTCACACTTAATGATCCACAAAGCAGGCTCAAGTCAGAATTGGAATGGGTCTCTCAAGTGTAACTAGCTTTGTTTGTATGAATATAAGGTTCGATCCTATTACAGATAAAGACATAGGTATAAGTTACAGTGTTTGCTCAAGAAGTAAGACAGGAAACAAGGAAAAAACTTGATGATTTTGTGCAGATCAAGAGCATTGTAAAATTTGTGAGTGGAGATGGTAGAATATCGAAAAGGCACCATACGTACTTCAAAGCTATGACGTTTGAAAATGTCTACTAATGTTGAAGAGAAGCCGCACTTTAAACCTTGGTTTTCTGTATCACAAATATTGTGATAAAAAGAACAAAGTTCTCTTCACACAGACACTGATTGTTTGGTGCTTTCCGAAAATTCCAATTTCCTGATTTAAGACAGGTGTAACAAGAATTTCTAGGAAACATGATCTCTACACATTCCACATCTCAGAACCTGCAACCAGAACAAAAGGTTACTTGCCAAAGTAAGCAAAAACATCCTTAGATGAATCACAGAAGGCACAGAAGAGATGGCTATCATGTGAACTTCAAACAATCAACATGGTTAGCTAAAGAAGGCCTGGTTTGAATGGTTTACATCTCAAGGTGTTCACCCTATTGAACCACAACTGTGTTGCATTGCAACAAAGGAAAGCAACATAGGGTTTCCTAAAAACATAATTCTGCTGTGAGACTTAATACTGATACTCCGCACTTGCCTTCAGTAAGTACCTTTGTTGGTCCTACAATATCAGAGAATGACCAAAATACAACTCCTTAGTGGGTTACAGATGACTTTAGCATGTTTTCTTTGGACTTTCTTTTTGGTTATAAGATGAAACATTTTATGTCCTTAAAGAATTCATTACCTTAATATAAACCGCTGAATAAAAAGTTAAAGGAATAAGGTGGTATAATGGGACAGAGATCAAGAATGCAAAACTTAATATTGAACTATTGTGGGAAAAGGGAATTAAGAGGGATTATAAGCAACCCTAGAACTCCCCAACAAATGGGGGTTGCTGAGAGAAAATAGAACTCTTAAGAGGCCTGCTAGAACCATGTTGGCAGACTCTAAAATTACCTACCCTGTATTTTGACAGGGGGGGGGGGGGGGGGGGGGGGGGGGGGGGGGGGGGGGGAGGGGGGGTGAGGGGTCTGAGGCTGTTAGCACGTCAAAGTTTATATTTTTTAAACCAGGTATCTATAACTAATCCCTCCATAATAAAACACCTTATAATTGGATATCTGGAAGGTTTCCTCAGATAAGTCCATCTTAAACCTTTTGGGTGTTCAAGTAAACTATCCTTAAGTACAATGACTATTTGGAAAATTTGAGGGTAAAGCATGATGTACGTTTACATGTTTGGGTATGCTTCAAATAGCAAGGCCTAATAGGGTTCAAAAATCTACCAAACAAGTAGGTTAGAAGAAACCTGAATCAGGATTTTAGAAGATAAACCTAATTTCAGGGAATTGGTCATTATGGTACTTGACTTGACATATTTAACTGATTCACTAGGTTATACTCCGTTTTTAAAACTGACACAACCTGCCATGGTACACACGAAACTAACATAAATGCAGGTACACAAGGATCATGATTCATATTCAGAAGTCGATGAGCAAAGTGATCGTGGTTCCTTCAATTTCCTTCTAACATATATGCAGTCCCTTCATCCAGCAATGGTCCCGTATTATGGAACGCAATGCAGATTATGCAGAAGAGATATGCAAAGCATCAAAGACAAAGAACATGAAGCTAAGGGGCCCCCCCCCCTCCCCCCCCCCCACCCCCACGCATCTGCACATAAGGTTATTTGTTCCTCGCAGCAACATCAGAAATACTATGTCCAATCTTGAAGCTGAAATTCGAGAACAAGTGTTTCTGCTGTAAAGGATCCTGCTGGCGTATGATTTCTGCTGTTAAGGATCCTCTGGCGTTTGATTCAGCAGATGGTGTAATCAACTGGCAGTACCTCTGCTGATAGTGATCCCTGCTGTTGTAATCCCTGCTGATAGCGTTCCACCTGCTGGTCGTGGTTGAACCTACTGATGAGAGCAAATCCTGCTGTTCATTCATCTGTTTCTGCTGACTTTCACCCCTGTCTACGCTGATGGAGTCTACACTCCTCCTGGTCAACAATTGGCTCAAGTGAAAACACTACATGAATTTCCGTCCCTCTGATGTATGCATGGATCAAATCTCATCGGCATCTTACATCTCTCGTATGATGATGAGTATCGTGCTACTCTTACCAATTAGCACTGCTGTGGAAGTGAATCCAGTCCCTACCAAACGGGTTGAACACATTCATCCTCAACTCAGATTCTTGGTGATCTTGCGTCTCCTCTATGACAAGAAGCAAGCTCAAAAATCCAATTTGTTGAAATGCGTTACATATGGATAGATTCAAGATCAACAAAGGACCCAATCGATACAGACCAACTCCATTGTCTTCTGCTTGTCTTCCTTTTCTCAGATAGAACAAGCCCACTCTTAAAGCTAAAGCACTTGAGGATCCTGATTGGGTTGATGCAATCAGAAAGAATTCAACCAGTTCCCATCAATCAGCAAGTATGGAAAACCCTTGTCCCTCTCCCAGTTGGCAAATATGCAATAGGACAAAATGATTTTGAAAGAACAAGCGATGCCATAGGCCATATTGTAAGGAATAAAGCAAGAGATTGGTTGCAACAGGGACCCGACAAGAGGAGGGCATTGATTACGATGAGTGTATTTGCACGATTGGCCAGAATATAGGCTATCAGACTGTATATGGCTTTAGCTTCTTATATGGTCATTCTGTTAATATCAGACTGGACGTTAAGAGTCCTTTCTCTATTGAGAATATTGAATAAGAAGTTATGTCACTCAGCCTAAATGTTTGAAGATCCTTACTCACCAAAGCATGTATACATAGTGGTTTAAAGCACTGTATGGACTTCAACCGCACTCACCTGTATGCAAGATTGTCTACTTTTCTGTTACAACACAACTTCAGAGATTACATTGCAAGACACTCTTCATCAAGAAAGATTCAGTGATATAATTTTGGTACAGGTTTATGAGGATTACAACATCTTAGGGCAACCAATAAAGCCTGGTGAGATGAATTTGAGGTATTGATGAATGGTGAATTGAAAAGAGTGCTATGTAGAGGATGACATTCTCATAGTCTACAGGTGAAACAGTTGCCTGATGGTCTTTTTATCAGCCAAGACAAGTACGTTAAAGATATGCTTACAATTTCCGACAGAATCTTTAAGAACTGCAACAACACCCTATGAAGCTGCTAAGACCAAATTGAAAGATGAAACTGATCCACCAGTTAATGTACATTTGTACCGATCCATGATTGGTTCACTTATTATTAACTCACCGCTTCAAGAAACGAATAATGTTTGCCAGTTGTTCCTTTTCCGAACAATCATTTATACTCCCACTGCTTTCAACTGAATGCAGTCAAGAAAATCTTCAAGTATCTGAAAGGGCCACCAAATTAGGCTTGAGGTACCCTCAAGATTCTCCCATTCCATTAAGCTTACAGTACAGTGATAAATCAGGTTCTCATGGGGATAGGAAATCCACTACAGGTGGATGTCAATTTCTGGGCAGAAGGTTAATTTCATGGCAGTGCAAAAAGCAGACTATAGTGGCTACCTCTTCCACTGAGGCCGAGTATGTTGCTGCTGCTAGCTGCTGTGCTCAGGTTCTTTGGATCCAGAACCAGTGCTGGATTAGGTTTCAACTTCATGAAAACCAAAAATCTGCAACGACAACCAAGCACAATATGCTTGTGAAGAAATCCAGTCTTCATCAAAGGACCAAGCATATTGAGATTCTGCATCACTTTATATGAGATGCCAAAGAAAGAACAGATTCAAGTGCTGAAGATCCACACCGATGACAATGTGGCTGATTTACTGACAAAGGCATTTGATGGACCAAGATTTGCATATCTGGTGGTCCATATTGGGATGGTGAATCCCTCTTTCGTGAATTGATGGGAGGTATAAGCCTAAGGGGAGGCGTGTGTTGTATAACAAGTAAATTCTAACTTTTCTGCAGTTGGATAGATGTTATGTGGGATTATTAATTTCTTGTGAATTGTATGTAGTCCAATACTCTGTTATTTAAGTTTGTTACCTTATTCCTGCTGACAGGTTGGTTCAGCTGGATTTACAATGTTTCAACAGGTAAGTATTATTCTTCCTGCTGGACGAATGGTTTCTGCTGGTTGGTCTATGGTTCCCTACCCCTGGAAGTTTATCTTTCCCTGCTGCAACGCTTGGTTTTTCGCTGGTTGTACTATGATCTGCGGTAGTTATCTTACCTGCTGGACATTGGTTTCTACTGTTGGTCTATGGTTTCTGCTGGTAGTTATCCTTCCTGCTGGACGAATGGTTTCTGCTGGTTGTACTATGGTTCTGCTGGTAGTTATCTTTCCTGCTGGACGATTGGTTTCTGCTGTTGTACAATGGTTATTGCAGGAATATCACTTTTCCTGCTTGCCTAATGTTAACAGCTAGTTTATTACTCTGGTTAACTGCAGGTATTATACCTTTTTGGCTGATAGGTTTTTTTTCTGTTGGTTATACTGATGGTTCTGCATAAAGTATTGGTTCCTGCTGGATTCTTTGTTCCTGCTGGTAGCTATGGGCTATGCTGCTGGTAGATTCATTTCTGCTGATAGGGTGTTAGTTCCTCTGTCAACAAGGTGTCTGCTATTGCTGACTCTTCAGCATGCCACTAGTCACTTGTATTATGCTTGATAGTAACCAATCCAGATGGTGGAAACAATGTATCAGCTTCCTGACGCGTGTGTGCAGAGTCACATACTTCAATATCTGCTGATTGACTTTTTCTAGCTGATTTTCTTAAGACTTTTTACTGCGGGTGACTTTACTACTGCTGGTCTTAAAAAATGCAATTTGGCATAGTATTTCGTTTAAATTTCATTAGACGGCGCTTGGCGGTCACCACTTGCCTGAAAAAGCGGCGGACAAGTTGATTTTTCACTCAATTACTTCAACTTCCGAGGTTAATATTGTACCAATCGAATTAAAAGGTTAACTTTTTCCACATTGGTCATCATTAACCTAATTACCCCCAAATACAATTTTCATCTTTCCCACACACACACACATACATCAAAATCTTTTGCCTTGCATACTCTGTTCCTTCAACCTACATTCCGTAATCACCAAAGGCACACACCAGAACAAAGATTACACACAACCTAATCGCTTACAGGGGAGGGAAAGATGTCCGAGGACTTCACAGATATCCTCAGCTACTTGGACCCACTCCATAGATGTACGCCTTATTAAACACAAGACCCCCTCCGTCCGTGTTTGACTCATTGGTCAAACAAATTTGGGACAACCGCTACATTCGCCGCCCAAAAGCTGCTGGGTCCCACAAGACCTAGTTTGCAGACTATTGACGGCCGTGAGGTGGTCGTGACTGAGTCGCTTCATTAGGGCTCAGTTACAACTTGATGATGCCAATGGCATCTTTGACATGCAAATTGATGATATTATATTCGGGTATGGGGGCATTGGTAGCCTCCAGTAAACACTTACATTTCTTAAGCACCATCCCTCTCCTCACATGGTGAGATTTTCTGTTGCATACCTTTTGCATTGTCTGAGCCCTAAGGCTGGAAGTTGTATCAATATCCAAGTTCCATTGGCCACATCCCATAATTTGTTTATCGTGACTGGTATGGTTTAAAATTTTCACTCTTATCTTAGAAGGTGATGATTGCGAATGTTAAGGCTACAAACATAAAATATTTTAATGTACCCACGGTTTATACAAATGCATGTGTCCCTAGAGACAGCTGACCGAACCCCTCGACCCACTTTTGGTTTTACTCGGAAACTGTTTTCTAATATGAAGTTAAAATGGGAGGGAGAGGCAATATCTTTGACACCACCCATGCTTGCCATTGCTGCTGCTGGCAATGATGCTGCTGATAGGAACCTGATCCTGCCCATGCAGTTGCTGTTAGTCCAGCTATGTCACACCCCAGTACCTACCCTCCCACCGTTTTTCCCTGTTAGGGAAACAACACCAGAGAGGCAGCCTGAGACAGAATGGGTAGTACCTAACCATGTCTCACCTGGTACTGACTGGAGACCATGGCCTTCTGTTCTTGCACCTAGACCACCAACCCCGCCCGCACAAACTTTGAGTCTTGAAGAGCATTATTTTGGGTCCTGTCCCTAAACCAGCTGATTTGTGGACCTGATTCTATGACCCAATCATTTTTGGCCCACCGCCCCGTCCCTATGATTTTGTTGACCCTGCTCTTGAGGAACCCGTTATCTTTGGTCCCCTACCTAGGCCTGCCAACTATATATGAGCCTGAAGACATTTACTAATCTCAATTCCATGGAAGATGAGACCATTCCTTTTTTTTTGGTGGATTCCTTGAGAGACACATGCTGGGCCTGATTATCTCCTGACGACCAACAGCCGATGCTGCTGGTGGGGCAGAGGACCCTGCACTTCTAACAAGTTTATCTACAAAGATTGACAGGTGTATGGGACGGATAGACTCATTGGAAACTGAGTTGGGAACCTCAAAGAAAATCATGGGGGGAGCAATTTTGACACTTGTATCCCGAGTAAAGAAGTTGGAGCGAACGGTTAAACAATTGAGGACAGCACGGTTGGTGGGTGATGCTCCTGCCACAGAAGGGGATGTGGATATTCAAGATGCGGTTGACCTTGAAGGATTATCACGTATGGCATCGAAGGCCCTGGGTCACGAACAAGCCTACTGTTTCCTCTGAGGATATAGAGGAACGCTAAGAGGATGGATGGTCCTCTAGGCGTAAGAGGTCGGTTCATGACGTCGCAATGACAGAGTTCTATACGCCGCCTTTGCGCAGTTTCATGCTCCTCGTTCTACTGATGTTCTTCCTCACGCGGATATCTCTGAATCCGCTGGTCTGCTCTGTTGGTGCTGATAAGGGCAAGGCTCCCATGCCAGATTGGAGATCCCTGCTAGTTTCTTGCAGAGGAAGCACGAGGCCAGCAACGCCTCGAAGTAAGAACAGGCAATGCCGCGTTGGTCAGCAGTTACAGGCTGAGGATTGGCTCAGGCAGACTGCTCTTGTTTCTGAGCAGCGTGCGAAGGAATTAGATGAACTCTTTCTGCGCATGACAGACACGGAATGTTGACATAGATGATGCAAGTCGGTACAAAATCTCCTGCACTGCACTGAGTTGTTGGGAGCTGATGTTCAACCAAGAACAACTTTATGAGCGCATGACTGCCATTAAGGAACGAAGAAAGGAAGCCTTGGCAGATTTACGCTATAGACATTCCAAGGTAAAGCCGCTAAAGCAATCAGAAGTCACCAAAATGATGCGTAACTTGGTTAAAAATCAGTGGTGTGCGGCTCATAATGGTACTATCACTATGAAAGCTGTCACGGCTATGTCGAAACAACAGTTGACTGAAGAATACGAGAATATCTGCAGACGTCTGGAAAAGGATCATTTATTGAGTGCTCAATATAATCTATTTCGACCCAAGCCTGCTCTAACTGAGCCTCCTTCTAAAAGACAACGGGTTGAACGTGCTTCTTCACAGCCCTCTGATGTTCCTGCTGCTACCACACAACCTGCTGATGATCCTGATTCTGCTGGTGGTAGTAGTTTTCATCCTGCTGGTTCTACTCCTATGTCTGGTTCTGCTGTTCCTGATACTGCTGGTGGTACACTTGGTACTACTGGTACTGCTTCTACTGTTCCCACTTCAGCAGCAATGGATTCTCCTGCTTCACATCGTGAGCTTGGAATTTCCCCATTTGCAGATTCTGACGAAAGCTCTTCCCCGTCACCGGTCTCTACTGATCACATACCAATTGATGTTCTGTTTGAACCCACACCAGGAGGTGTTCATGCGTTTTTATTGGATAATGATGAGGGCGAGCAGATAGGTCTGTCTCGCGTTGCTACTGAACCAGACTCGGATGATGAAGTACTAGCTGAGATTCTCTTTTCGCGTGTCATATTGGGGGGGTGTGGTGTGGTTGGGGAGTGGTGGGGTGGGGTGGTGTGGGTGGGTGATATGGTGTGGTGTGTTGGGAAATAATGTGTGTGGGGGAGGGTGTATGGTGGTAAGTGGGGTATGGGTGGGGGTTATGTGTTGGGTTGGTGGGTTAATAGGGGTGTGGCAACTGTTTGGGTGTGGGTATTTGTGTTGGGGTTGGTGGGGTTTATGGTTTGGTTTGGGTGGATGGGTATGGGGGGTGAGGGGGTTAATGGGGTTGGGTGGGGGATGGGGGGGTGGGTGGTTTGTGGGGGGTGAGTGGTGGTTGTGAATTGTGTGGATGGGGATAGGTGGTGGTGGTATGGGATGTGGGGGGGGGATCTGTGCAAGGTGTTGTAGTTGTGGACAAACTCCCCAGATGATGATATTGTTTGATCCACGGGTAAAGGTTGAACCATTTCTGAACTGCCTATTCTCCTCCTCGCTCTCGTATTAAACATCGTGGGTGCGAAGTGATACCTCTTTGTGGGATAGACCATTTGACGTCTTCCTCAGTTCTGAGAATTGGAGAGTGGATGATGATCTAGAGATTATCTTCCCCTATTCGGTAATGGAGCATTTAAAGATTGGGAGATTTGTGCGTTGCCCGATTCTTTTGTAACACTTAAAATCCTGTGTATTATCAGGAAAAACGATGGCAACAATAACTTTTTCTACTGAAAGAGTTGTCATACCTCATGTCTATCGTGAGGATCTTTCTACTTTTACGTCGCCGTCTGTAACGGTATATTCGCCAGAACCCAGTGTGGATGATGGTTGAACCTCTGTAGGATGTTCATCTTGTTGTGTCAGTCCCACATTCTATGATGTGGAAGAATTTTGGAAACCAAGAAGACAGGTGTGAGCACTGGAAATTAAATCCAAGAGCTCTGTTCATGTCTTGGACTTAACACATGGGAAAAACCGATTATATGATTGTGACAAGGTCTATCCTATCCGGCATCCACTGCTTGAAAGATTTGCATCACATGCTCCATGTTACTACCTCATACTGTCCGGGATGTTTTGTGGGTTGCTGGAAGTGTTTATTCAAGATGATACCATGTGGCTTGCGGGAATCCTATGAGTGTCTTGCCTCTGCTCCTATGTAAGTTTGTGTATTAGTTAGTGTTTGTTTTCAATAGCTTCGTTAGTATTATTTAAAAAAAAAAAAAAAAAAACATGTACTCTTAGTTAGTGTTATACTGATAGTCTCGTGTTGTATAATTTTGGTGTCTTTCAAACATGTTGGAATTGAAGTTAGAAACTGAAGAAGAAAGCTCTATGGCTTTGGAGCTGATCAAGTTTGTGAAACAACAGTTAGAAGAATTTGAAGATTCTAATGATGATGACTTAGTCACATCTGATCATGGAGAGGAAGAAAGGGTTTGAGTGTTGGCTAACCACCACACAACAAATGGTCTTTGGTTCACCATGTTTAACAGACATAAGAACTAACTAGTCCAAGAGCAAACGGCTGCTTGGTAAAGACCTATCAAATCCGTTCTATGGTTGACAATTTACCAAAAATTGTATGGTATTCTATGCACCATAGTATTTATACTAAAGCATGACTAGCCCTGAGCAAACGGCTACAGGTAAAGGCATATCAAATCCGTTGATGGCTGTAATGGTTTGCCAAAAACCATATGGTATTCAACTCACCAATGTTTCAAGTACTGAGAGTTGAAATGGTTTTCAGTTGACCATGGACATACACCTTTCTGGTGGCCAAAGAACTGACTACTCCAGAGTTAATGGCTAACTGGTAAAGAGACATCAAATCCATTTACATTTTCAATGATTCACCTCTCACAGGAGTTAACACACCTGGAAGTGATGAGAATAGACTGAAACTTTATGATTTGATGTACAAAATTTTCAAGGTTGCTGATACAAGAGTTAAAGACTAGTTGCTGTCAAGATTTGAAGACATAAAGTCATATTATTTTGAAGACAGAAGTTCAAGACAATCCTCTAAAGCCCAAGGTGAAGCTTAAAGTAGTTAAAGCTAAAGATTGTTCTGAAGGAACTTGAAGTTCATGAATGAAGATCAAGTTAGGGGAGGATTGTTAGGAAAATATTGTAAACAGACTTAATACTGTTAGTATTAAAGTTAAGTCTGTTAGTTCAAGTTAGTACTGATAGAGTAATAGTTAGTACTGTTAGTATAGAAGTTAAGTCTGGTAGAGCAAGTTAAGTCTGCCAGCACTAACTTAAGTGTGACAGTATTAAAGTTAATACTGTTTAGTCAGAAAGTTAAGTCTGGTTGTAATATTAGTATTAGTTATCATTTAGCGTTCATCTAGGAAGAGATAAGCATTATCTCTTAACGCGTTTAGGGTTCCTTAAGTCTATAAAAGGAACATAGAATAGTATTGTAAATATATGAGTTGATTGATCATTCACAATCAAATAGTAATAGTAATAGCAAGTTTAGTATTTTGTTCTTGTGTTCATCTTGGTATAGATATTGATATTCCGCGTCAATATTTGTATTCACTGTTATTGTCTCTCATAGTTTCTTTGGATTTATTCAGAGAACTATAAGTCGTTTAAGGCTCATTAAGATCCTGTTTAGAAGGACCTACAAATACATTGTGAATAAATCATTGAAAAAACTAAAAAAAATTTAGCGTAAATTTTCTTTTTATATTTCTATTTTGTGCATGTGCACTGGTTCTCAAGCCCGTAAACGTCGACAACAACAAGTCCGACAAACTTCTGTTGAATCACCCAATCTTGAGAAACCAAATAA
>BQNB010118368.1:0-21004 GCA_026074375.1 Tanacetum coccineum | reverse complement strand
ATATATGTAATATATATGCTTACATCTTTTGCGTATATCGTACGTTTATTTATATAAGAGTTATTTATATAAATACCAGAGCGTTTCTTAAGACATTGTGGGTTGCACAATGGTCTCATTCTACTCGTCCGACATTATGAGTTATACAATGGTCTCATCTTACTTCTTAGACACAATGGTCTCATTTCGTTCTCAGACATTGTAAGTTAAACAATGGTCTCTAAGAATATTATTTTTCTTCATAGCTTTATACAATATCGTATTACACGGAGACCGTCATAATTTTTGGTTACATGGGATTATGTATGAATCTATGTATTACAAGTCTTGTATGGGCGGGACTTGTAATAGGAGGATTGATATGATAATCGCTATGTTGACTCGTTCATAGAGACCTTTACCTTGTTTACTCTAACCGAGTACTCATTAACTATCTTGAACTCTAGGTCGATATTCCTTGGTAGTTTTACTCCCCGTCTCCGAAGACGAGTTTGGAACACTCGTCCCATACTCATTAGAGCACATGCATCGTCATGTCATCCATCACCTTGAAGGTTATGTGAGTACGCGTATTGCATCAGAAATTATTAAGTAGGATGATTTATAATCTATTTATTTGAAAGGATTGGGACGCCTCTTCATTTAAATAAATAAATTGTAAATCCCCGAACCATAAGTTTATCATTTCTTACTTACATAAATTAGGACGCTCCTTTATGTAAGTAATGAATTATAAATGAGTGGGCTTAATGGTATTCAATATGACACGAGTATGAACTCGAACCTGATAATCACCGGAATCCGTTAAAAAGGTTTAGAAGCACAACAGTATCTTGCCACTCCGCAAAAATCTTAAGGCCTCGCTTGGAACTACCTTATCTCATTCTTAAGATATTACTTTTGCCGTTGCAAATCCTTGCAATCACGAACTGTTCGTGGAACTAACAGACTTGTTACACACTTGAACTAATGGAGTTGATTCATTCTCGAACTAACGACTGAGTACCATATTCCGCCGTCTATCGCATAAGCTCTTCCGCGAGCTCCTCCCATTTGTTGAACTTCATTCTAGGAATATTGATTCTCGAAATGTCCTCATTTTTGGCATCCCATCACCATTTGTAGGGTTATTGTCGTTATGGTTGTTGTTGTTGGGTCCTGGAGTGGCCCCAGATTGTACAAACTTTACCAACTAGGTGATGAAACCCACCTTAAACGAGATGAGCATATGTCGATATAGTATTCAGTTGAATTATACATTACAGACCAATAGTATACCAATTTAAGTCATGATACCGCTTAGTACTGCCAAGTAAGTTGGATACTTACATCCTTTAGTCTTATCCGTTATTAATCATCGAACGTTACAGATAGCAGAAACGAGACTCTGCCTTAAGACATTTATAACTTTATATAGACATAACCACGCGACTACACTTTCTCCTTTGATGTGTTCACTATTAAGAGGCTTTCTTCATAAGGCATTTATACCAACCATAAACCTTGTAATGATGTTTCTCTAAGATACCTATTCTAATGGATTGGATGTCCTGGTCAACCTAGCCGAAATTTATGTATATTAAGAAGTGACGAAGCATCAGATATTGCTTAATAAAGTTATTAGCGTCATGTTCAACTGGTGTTAGGAATTATTAATTTTGTACTAAGTATAGTTCCTGATGTTAGACATTTATAGTTCCTGCTGGCAGGTATGTAGTTCCTGCTGGTAAAGTTAATTTATAGTTCATGCTGTTAGTATAAAAGGGTTCCTGCTGGTAGCATTCTTCCTGCTGCTAGTAGTAATAGTCAAACCCGAATATGTTTAGAAGTTTGTTAGAGAAAGAGATATGCATGAGATATATGAGGAAGAGATATGCATGACCTCCTATCTCCTCTATGCGTTATTCTAGGAATACCGAATTAGGGTTTCTTGGGTATAAAAGAAACATTCGGCAAAAGGTTTTAGGAGGATATGGAAAAACACTTTTATTGTTAATAGAAAAGATCCATAGAGGATCATTGTTTGAGTAATTCTTCTTTAACTCTGTTGTTTATATTCCGCGTAAACAATAGTTTAATTTGTTAAAGTCTCTCTTAGAGTTGCTTGTGATTACATAAGTACTCTACAACCTTAACAGGCTTGAAGATCTATCTAGGTTTGACAAGAAGAAGTTCAAATGCTATAAGTGTTCAGAGTTGGGTCACTTTGCTAGGGAATGTACAGGGAAGCAGTTGGATTCTAAAGCAAGGTACTCTGCATTCAAACTTAAGGAGCTGGATAAGTCAGAAGAACCCAAGGCCTTGTTGTCTGTTGATTCAATGTTAAACTGGTCAGACCATGAAGGTGAAGATGTAGAAAAAGGTGTTGCACAAGTATATAGGATGATTGCTGGAGATGAGGATGATGCTGCTGGTAATGCTACTGGTGATGATGCTGTTAATGTCTCTGGTGATGTTTCTGATGCTGCTACTGAATTTGCTCTTATGGGTTTATCTTCTCAGGTATATACTTGCCCTTTTGGTTGTGAATTCTAATGCATTGTAATGATCAAAGGAAGTTCATAATCATCCTTCTATTTTTTATAAACATGTTACAAACATTTTTATAACTTTTACAAAACATTTTTTACATTTAAAAAAATGTTTTATTCAAAATAAATGTTTTGAATTCAAATTTTCCACCTAAAAACGGATATATTTGATCCAAGAAACACCTCCCTTGGAAAAGACAAAAAAAGAGTGTTTGGCTCTGGGCGGTTATTCCCGCTATGATAAGGGTGGTCGCATAGGAGACTAAAGGGGCCGACATAGGTAGCTAAAGGGGTAATCTGCCCAAGCCCAAATATCTCCCCAGCTTTGTCGACTCTATAACGATAGAAACTGGTTTCCCAATGGATTTATAATACCACCTTTAGACTAAACATTTTCGATTCGTTCTAAAATCAGTTAACATTCACTTCCATTCCTTTGGCCATTTAATTCTAAGTATTTGTTTCCAAGTGATCCAAGCTTAGATCCTCAAGTGCAAGAGAAGAATACTTCCTACCATCAAGTTATGAAGTATTATAGCTTAGTTTGTGTTCTCGTAACGTAGTTACGATTGTGTTATAATTTGTAAATCATTTGTGCTCTTTTGTAATTGGTGTAATATTAAGATCGTGGTGAATCAATATAAACTTAGTTATATGATCGTAGTAAACCAGAGAGAATATTTAGATCAGGGTGATCGTGTTAGTGCTTAGGTGAAGTTATCTTGTGTTAGTGCGGTTAGTATTTTAGTCCTCAAAAAATCAAAGTGTTATAGTCATGAACTTGGTCCTACTAACAAGATTAGAACACTCGACCTTAATGTTTTATTGTGATTTGAGAGGAAAATTGATTGTAAGCACTTGTGTACGTTTTCTGCACCTTAAGGGATTTTGTTGACATAGCGAAGAGAACTACTCGATTTGCGAGCGTACTCGAGGAGTGGGAGTAGAGCGAAGAGGATCTTCGTTACACTGAGAACCACAATAAATCCTGTGACTTTGTGGTTTGATTCTTTTTCTAACTCTAATCATCTCTTGTCTTACATACTTATTTATCTTGTTATTATTCATTTACTTAGTTAAATTGTTCATATTGTGTATACGTTGAGATCACATAAAATCGAATCTACGTTTTTACAAACAAATAATATACTAAATTAAAAGGCGGTAAACTATTCAGCCCCCTTCTAGTTTTCCACAATTGGTATCAGAAGCCACGTCAAACAAGATTTTTAAAATAAATTATATTTTAAAACTTGAATCAATCTATGGAATCGGAAAATATTTAGAAGGGCAATCTATGCAAAGACCACCACTTTTTGAAAGTGATAGATTTATTTATTGGAAAAATATATTTGAAACTTATGTGAAATCAAAAGATCTAGATCTTTGGCATATTATTACCTATTGTGATTTTCCTCTTGTTCAAAATAATCCCAAAACTAAAAAGAATAAAGTTATACCATTTGACAGACAAAGCGGTGATCTTAAAAAGAAACTCGCTAAAAATAATGAAGCTAAAATGGTAATTTATAATGTTTTGCCTCATAAAGAATATGAAAGAATTTTCATGTGTAAAACCGCAAAAGAAATTTGGGATACTTTATTAATCATTCACCAAGGTAATAGTCAAGTCAAAGATAATAAAATAGATCTTCTTTTTCAACAATATGAACAATTTACGATTCTGAAAGAGGAATCGATATACAATGCTTTTGCTAGATTTAACACTATTATTACTAGTCTAAAAGCACTTAATGAAGGTTTTTCTAACAAGAATTATGTTAGGAAATTTCTTAAGGCACTTCATCCTAAATGGCGCGCAAAAGTTACAGCTATTGAAGAATCAAATTATTTAACATCTCTATCGCTTGGTGAACTTATTGGAAACTTGAAAGTTTATGAAGTAATAATTAAAAATAATTCCGAAATGGTCAAAGGCAAAAGAGAACAAAATAGATCTCTTGCCTTGAAAGCCAAAAAGGAATCAAGTGATGAAGATAGTTCGACTTCCAATAGTGAAGACGAAGAATACGCCATGGCCGTGTTAGCCCATCCTTAAAAGCCCATCTTCCTTATGGTATGTTCTTGACACGTCTCTTTCGACATGTTATGGAACTTTACCTTCATCTTGACAATGGCATTTATAATGTCGTTGATCATGTCATGCGCCCACTCGCTCTAAAATAAACCCGTCAACCCTGAAGTGATCGTGGAAAAGCCCGTCACTCTGTCTCATCAACTTCCGCCCATCATAACCTAGGTTCATCATCTCGTCAAGAAGATGATGATGAGGATGATGGTGTTTCTCGTGTTAGTATTCCATCTCCTACTACCTATCTAAACTCTCTCGAACCACTCAATTACCAACAATACGAAATTCCCTTTCCTTCCGAACAAAGTGATGATCTCCTCTTTGAGAGATAAACCGAATTGCTTAATCAATCACAAGAGATCCATAAAGAGGTTAGAGGTGGATTCAAGTCATTCGGAAAGGCATTGCGAGGAGTCTTCGGCAAGAAAAAGAAGTGAAGATGTTGAGTGATGACTAGCTTGGTAGAATTATTGGTTTAAGACTTTATGTGAACTTATGCTTATGTTTATGGTTATGTTTAATTAATTATGTGATGACAACCCGACTTAGTCGGAAGAACTTGAACTAGGTTAAGCTTGCTTTGAACCTCTAATTGTTATGTGATATGCTTTTAATTATTCTTAGCTCATACATTTTATTATTGCATGCATGCATGATATACTTGTTTCTATACATACATGTTCACATGGGACTTGCTGCAAATTGACCACCAAAACACAACCTTTCTCACAAATTTTTACAAAAAATCAAATTTTTGGTCGTCTGAAAAACACCAGATGGGCGGCCCCCTTAATTCATAAGGGCGGTCCCCTTAAAATTAAGGGGGCCGACCATTAATTAAGGGGACCGGCCATCTGGTTCACAGATTTTACTGTTTCTTTCTGCTTTTTGACCCTCTTTTACCTAGCCTCAGCTATCCTTACCCAGAATGCTTGAACAGATTTTGGAAAATCCTAAACTAATTCAAACTCATTCCATTTTCAAACCATTTTCTTCCAATAAATTCCCTCTAAATGCATATCACCACTTCACCATCTTCTTCATCCTCTATCAACCACTATAACCCACCATTGCATCCACTAAAGCTTCCATTTCTAAAGCTTCTAAAAGACCAAAAATCAACATCATTCTACCAAAACAATTGTTTGTAGATTTAACCCATGATGACACCAAAACTCCATCACCAAAGCAACAACTCTCATCACCTAGTATTCCTAATGCACCTTAAAAAATACCATCAACCAAAGGCACTTCCTCTTCCTCCATTGACTACACACCCAAATCACCAACCTCATCCACATCACCATCAACAAATGGTTACTTGAACTCACCAACATCCCCTCCTCCAAGAGTTCCTCCACCTCCTCTAACTTAAGAAAATGCATCAATGGACATCACTCTTACCCTTTCACCAATTACCCCACTTGATGTCCAATTTGCTACTCCATCACCCTCTCCACCTATCTTTGGTCATCCCATTCCTTGGAACCTTCTTGAGGAACATGGAGACTCATGTTTGTGTTGCATTCACAACCGTACTCTTATCTTTGGATTGCGAGATGAACTCCAATGCATGTTTTCTCACATTGAATACATGCTTTCACAACCTCCACCACCTAACTCACCACCACCACCATCACTTTCACCAAACTAAACATACTCCATGTTTAGCCATTTTCAAATAATTTTCATCCAAACCTTTTGCAAGCAAGTCCTATAAAATTCTAGGAATGATATGATCTTTATAGTTTAATTCTATGTATGTTGTACTAATATGCTTCAAGCATATTATTTCTAATTGGTGTATGCATGGTTGTGTATTATACACAATTATTATGTTTGATGAATGGACTTTAGTCTTATGTTTTAATTATGCACTTGTTTTCTTTTTGGTTGGTTAAAATTTTCATATCCATAAAAGTTAAGCCTAGTTGATATATATTTATGATTGTTAGCTTACACAAATAACTTGACACTTGTTAAGCATTATCAACATGTTTAAATATTTTCCCTTTTTGCTACATGTTAGAAATAGTAGTCTTCTTCTTCTAACTTGTTTTTGTAGCAAAGTTACCATAGCTCGATTCCTTCGTGCCCTCGAACGAGGGGGAGTACACATTAAGGGGGAGCATTTATTCTGTCGGTCTTACCTACATTTATCGGCGAAGCCTTTTTGATTCTACAAAAAGGGGGAGAAATGAAAATAAACTCACTAAATACTTGTTTAAAACTAATTTTTCATTTAATGAGTTTAGATTTTGTAATCATCAAAAAGGGGGAGATTGTTGATAGAAATAATGCCTAAAAACCTTATTAATATTTTTCGATTTCTCTACGTTTTGATAATCACAAAATGTAAAACAATTAATGAAAAATTAATTGTAAACAAGTAATTAGTAGTAAATTTTTATTTCGAAACTTTAATCATCTAAAGGTATGAATAAACAAATGCTTAATGTAGTTTATGATCAAAGGATTTTTTTTTAAAACTCACACTTTTTATAAAAATGACACAAACATTTTTATATCTTTTACAAAACATTTTTAGATTTAAAAGAAATGTTTTATTCAAATAAATATTTTAAATTCAAATTTTCTATCAAAAAACGGCTAGAAATGTTCCAGAAAATACCTCACCCAGAAAAGACAAAAAAGGGAGCGTTAGGCTTGGGCGACCCCCTTAATTATAACGGGCAGGCCCCTTAATTTTAAGGGGACCGACACCCTAATCAAGGGGACCTGTAACGTGTCTTTTTGTCACAGCTTGCCTATAAATACTGTACTATTTCCCACTGATTTTCTCACCTTTTGCACACACTTTCTTTTTGTTCTAAATCAGTTTATACACTCTTTTCCTTCCTTTGATCATTTAATCATAGACTTCCTATCTTGAGTTGCTCCAGCATAGTCACTATCAGTATAAGCAACTAGTTCAAATAGAGAATCCCTAGAATACCAAAGGCCTAATGTTGGTTTGCCTTTCAAATATCTAAAAATTCTCTTTATATCTAAGAGATGTGATGTCTTTGGAGTAACTTAAAATCTGGCACATGCACATACTGCAAACATAATATCTAGCCTAGATGTTGTGAGATACATCAAAGACCCAATCATAGATCTATAGGGATGTACATCAACATCATCAACATCTCAATCTTTGACTAAAGGCTTTTCCAAATCAACTAGAGTTGAAGCAGACTTCACATCAGTGTAGTTGAATTTCTTTAAAATCTCAGCTACATATTTATCCCGACCGATAAATTTTCCATCTTCCTTCTGTTGTACTTGTAATCCTAAAAAGAAAGTAAGTTCTCCTATAGAACTCATCTAAAACTTATCATTCATAAGCTTCTCAAATCCAGTACACAGATCCTTGTTTATAGAGCCAAAGATAATGTCATCAACATAAACCTATACAAGCAAAATATCTCCTTTTTGTTTCATGATAAATAATGTCTGATCTATCTTGCCTCTTTTAAACCTATTTCCCAAATGATAGTTAGCCAGGGTTTCATACCATGCTCTTGGTGCTTGATGCAAACCATAAAGTGCCTTGACCACCTTGTAAACTTTGTCTGGATGGTCAGGATCTTTAAATCCTGGTAGTTGAGTAACATAAACTTCTTCCTCAATAGTTCCATACAATAAAGCACTCTTCACATCCATTTAATATGCCAGAAAACCCATAAAAGAAGCATAGGCTAAAAACAATCTTATTGCCTTAATTCTTGCTACAAGAGCAAAAATTTATTCATAGTCAATACCTTCTTCTTGTCTATGACCCCGTGCAACCAACCTTGCTTTATTCCTAATCACAATCCCCATTTCATCTTTCTTGTTTTTGAAGACCTATTTTGTTCCAATGGCCCTCTTTTCAATAGGCAAATCCACAAGTATCCAAACCTGTTGGAGTTTGAATTGCAGAAGTTCTTCCTGCATTGCTTCTACCCAAGATGAATTAGATAGAGCTTTAGCAATGCTTGTGGGTTTAATTTGTGATAGGAAACAAGCATATAGACAAGTATTCAGGGTATCATGTGTTTTTTGTTCATATACAACACTGAGAAACCCTTGTTCAAAAGTAGGTTTTGTCATTCTTCTTGTCTGAACAGATGTCTTCACATCACCAATCAAATTTTCAATTGGGTGATCCTTATGAATTCTTGTATTGGGAGTGGTTGGAACTGTAAAGGAATTTGTGATGTTGCCCAAATCAACTTCTGGTTCATCTTTATCACTGAAGAACTCAACATGAGTGGCTTCAAGTGTATGACTAGCTCTCATAGTAAACATGTGTTTAGGGCTATCTTGATCATATGAACTAGCAGTATTAACTGATGGATCAACAATATTAAGTTTAAAACTACCAATATTAACATCAGGACTGGCGGTATTAACATGTTGTCCAGCAACATTAACTTCTTTAAGGCTGCTAACATCATCAGACTTATCTTGTTCATCATTCTCATTATCTAGACCATCTCCATCCTGCTTTTGATCATCAGTAGCAGATTTTGGTTTACCATTATCAACATCCTTGGTAGGTGAATCAAAGTATGAAGCATCTTTCCAAATTGGCATCACTATGCAGTCTTGATTGATTTCTTCTGATGTACCTGCATTAAGTTCTTCTTGTGTACCTGCAGATTCATTAATGATTGTACCTGCAGCAACTGGTACATAATTCATAGATTGGGTTAGAGAATCAATGTCAAACAGCCACTTTGGACCATTCCCTTCTATCATAGGCTTATTCTCTAAAAACCCAATATGCAAGTTTTCTTCTACCCTCCTGGTTCTAGTGTTGTATACCCTAAAAGCTTTACTACTCAAAGAATATCCAACAAAGAAACCTTCATCACTTTTGCCATCAAACTTGCCTAAACTGTCTAAAGTATTAAGAATAGTAACATGACATCCAAATGGTTTCATAAAGCTTAGAGCAGGTTTAAAACCTCTAAAAAGTTCATAAGGTGTCTTGTTATGAGGCTTGACTACTAAGACCCTATTCTGTACATAGCAAGCAGTACTAACTGCTTCAGCCCAAAATGTGGTAGGTAACTTAGAGTCAGCTAACATTGTTCTAGCAGCCTCAATTAGTGTCCTATTCCTCCTCTCAGCTACACCATTTTGCTGAGGAGTCCTAGCTATACTATATTCTCTTTTAATACCCTTTTCCCTACAGAAATCATCCATCACTTTGTTTTTAAACTGTCCCATTATCACTTCTGATTATTTTTACTTTCTTATCAACTAGGTTTTCTACTTCTTTGATAAAAATTTTAAGGATCTTACTTGTTTCATCCTTAGATGTTAAAAAGAAAACCTATGAAAATCTACTATAATTATCAGTGACTACTAAGCAGTACTTTTTATGCGTTAGACTACTAAAAAAAGTTAGACCAAAGAGATCCATATGCAGCATAAACAATGGCTTAGTAATGGGATTAAAGGCCTTGGTCTTACAAGAGGCTTTGTGTTGCTTGCCTTTAAGACAGGCAACACATGTTTGGTCATTCTCAAATCTTTTTAAGGGCGCAATCTCTTACAAGATTTTCTTTGACAAGTTTATTAATATTCTTAAAATTTATATGACCAAGCCTTCTATGCCATAGCATTGATTCTTCAGATGTAGCCTTTACAATTAGACAAGTTAAACTATCTTTAGGAACTATGTTTTTCATATCAAAACTGTACATGTTATCCTTCTATGAATTAATAAGAATGATAAGCTTTTTCATCACGCAACTTAAAATTATGAGATAGGACAAAACATTCAGAAGTCAGTAAAAAGAACGAATTCTTTTTGTCACACATTTAATGAGACAAAAAGAGGTTGACTTTAACGTCTTGACAATATACATCATCAAAATCAAGATTATCAGTTTTAATAGTACCTTTTCCAGTAATTCTGCCTCCATATGCTCCTCCACCAAAAGTAACATAACCTCCATCAAAGTCTTTGAAATCTGAAAGATGGGCTATGTTTCCAGTCATGTGCCTTGACATCCACTAATAACAAAGCCTTATAATTATGTTGTGAATTTCCTCTGCACAAAAAATTATGAAGGTTAGTTTTCTTTGGGGACCCAAACCATTTACTAACTCGGATCTGCCTTGTGCATCCAATTATATATATTTGTTAAAAACCAGGATGCACCATAGTATGATGTGTCTCCAAACCAACATCGATGGCTTAAACAGGCATTAGAATCCCCTTGCCTGAACAGTATTAAACAGTACATCTAAATGGCCTACCAGAATAAACCTTTTGATTAAAAAACCTTTTTTGTTAAGCTATTCTCTGCAAAAAGGGCCTGTGATAGTTGATTAGCTTGAATTTGAAAAATGTCCTTGGTCTTAGCGCAATAATTGTTGATTTGAGTGTGAGCAGTCTATAAAAAGGCGCCTAACAGTATTAAAAGACCTAGCAGTAACTAAAAAGGTATACCAGTAGTTAATAGACCTAAAAGTATTCACATGCCTTTGCAAGTATTAAAATTTAAGGCCAGTCTTCAATTAAGACTGCCTTGGAGCTATATGTTTGTGTGCACTGGGATGAGAGGTTTTAGAATAGTAGTCATTATCCTTTTTGTTATAATTATTTCCACTTACTATTCTTTTCCTCTGTTGGTTAGGACAGCTGTATTGAATGTGATCAAAACTTCCACAGATAAAACATGCTTTGTTATTAAATACAAAGTTACATCCTAACTGATTGGATTTTTGACCATTCCAGTTCCTTTGGTTTCCCCTAGGTCTTTGTGACCTGTACATCTCAGCATACTTCACTGGCTTCCTAACTGGTTTTTCTATTTTAGCAGCAGTAGGAATAACAGTTTTCTTTTCAGGCTTAGTCTTAGACCCATCTTGTTCCTCATCATCTGACACCCAATCCTTCGAAACTAATTGGAGCATTATTATTCAATCCCTAACTTTCTTAGATTCAACTCACTAACAATCTTCCTAGGTAAGATCCCACAACCCCAAACCCCACACCCACATCTTAACAAAAGCAACTATTTACCTGAGGATTCTTGTTCTTTTACCAAAGACTTATCAGCATATCTAACTGTCATAGAAAAGAAAATCATAGCAGGAGAGCTTATTTAAACTGGTTTTTTTCTATTTTATTGACAGACTCTACATGATTAGCAGGATAGAAAAACTTTTCTTTCTAATCTTTGTCAACCTTAAGTGGAGACTCAAAAGAGCTAGTTTCAGTATCAGTCATTTGATGTTGTTCCAAAGAGTCATTAGTATTCTCCTTAGAATTATTTGACTCTTTATCACAACCAGAGTAGGCTTTAAACTAGGAATCCCGAGGACAGATACTCATTAACTCTCAGGTACATTTGATAATTCTTCAAGACCTAAAAAATTATAAGTCTAAATTTGGTATGGTTTATTAAGTCTCACCAATGAAGATTCTAGCCGGGGCCCACCTACAACCGTCCTAGCACCAATCTATGTTCTTTTATGATCCTTAAAACAGACATACACGACCATAACCTTACAACCTTAACAAAACCAAAACTCCAACCCCCCAAATCCCACGAACACACAACCCTCCCTCACAAAAACAAAGGACAACTCAATCCAGAAACCCATGCACATCAACCACAAAACACCTCCCGAGCCACGAGACATCAAGTTCCACCACTCCCACCAAAACCGACTTCCTCACAAACCTGACTTCACGACCAACAATGTTACTAAAAATTTGTAACAATAAGACCTACACAAAGTTGCACCAACCTCTTTTGTATATTAGCTGCATATAAAAACCCGAATCACATAATTAAACAAGCCAAATCATCATACTGATTCATTTAGAGCAATCATAGTTATTCAGACACATTTTTGAGCAAGATATTATCATTTTTACTTTACCTCCGAAATATCTGAGAATGCCATGAAGCCAGATTGCCTGAATCTCATTCCTTTTGCCATGTCACGTCTCATTATCAAAGCAACACAATCTATCGCACCCAAGCCATTTCAAGAAGCATCTTCAATCTTTACAGTCTTTGTTGAGCTACCTTGATTCCAATTTCTGTTGTCTTTACTCCTAGGTGCTCTGCATTCCCTGGAAAAATGTCCCATTTTATGGCAGTTGAAACATTCTACCTTTGAGATATATCATATCCAGCAGTAATGCGTCCGATCAATGATGATTTTCCTTCCTAATCTCTGATAGAACTATTTTTGCGACTCTCATGCTAGTTAGTCCATATTCCACTTTAAATCCATTTCTTTCAAATCATCATCATGAAGTTGCTCAAGGTCTTCATGAACTAGTTGAGAACCACTTTAGGGTTTGAGTGTGGAGATAAAATGTAATACTTTAGGCATCACTAAGGCTAGCATTACAAATTAGTTTCAGTACTTGCACTATAAACTTTGTGGGTAGCAAGAACTAACTTCAGTGCTAACTATTAATATACATTAGTGACTTCTCCGCTTATCACCTGAAGTAGTTACAAATGCCAAGTTTTTAACAAACATTGTGGGAGCTTTCACCACAGATTTCTATCACCTTCAGAGTACAAACAAAATTAAAAATTGTTGTGTACATGATCAAGCCAAACCTATTTGTAGAGCAAAATACAGGTAAAGTTTATGCAACCAAACTACAACTTGTAGTATCCCATTCATGAAGGTACAGCTTCCTGAAAAAATTTTACATTAAGATCTTACTGGAGTTTAATAAAAAAAAAAAAAAAAAGAAAAAAAAAAAACAAAAAAAAAAGTTACTGATTTAACCGCCACTCCAGAAACGCCAAACTAACGAAACAACTTATTTGAAGCCTGTTAAAACATAGAAACAAGTGATTCTCTACTTGGAATGCACTACAGGTTTCATACTATAATGGTGTTCAACGAGCCTTCGGAGTCTTAAAATGTATGGCTTCAATGCTTCATAGTCGATCTAAAATGCAGCAAACATTGATTGAGCATCAACAGTACTGGTCGAAGATTAATTGATGGTTCATTGGGCAATGCCATGAGCAATAGACTTTCTTGCCTTTACATCAATCTTTTACTTATTTTTCTCAATAGTAGCAGCACATTCATCTTTGTTGTTGTTGATGTAACCACTTTCTATGTTGTTGGTTACAAGAATAGGTACCCATGAATATCCCATTCTCTATACCTCCTATAAGAGCATATCCTGGATCTATAAAAAACATGTTTAATCCTGATCTCCCACATCTCACTACTCCCCGAGTTTTAGCATGGGAGATAAGCCAAAGCATGTTCTGTGTATCTCCACTCCATTCCTTCTATATCAAAAGTTTCTAAAGCACAGGCTCTGATACCACTTGTTGATCCCAAGCCTTGATCGATATTTCTCTTTATACCTTAGTAAAGGTGATGTTACCATGGATGAATCCAAATAAACAATGGTAAGAGACTTTAGATTTGTATATCAAAAGTGAATGCGGAATCTACCTTCAATACTCTAGAAGTATTAAACAATGAATACAGTACTAAACATTGAACAATGAAGTAAGAATTAAAAAATGATTCAATATTATTAATGATAATAGGAGTACTCTTGCTTAGTACTAGGGTTTACAACCTTGAAGCTATATGTTATTTCTCTAAGATGTATATCTGTCTCTTAAGTATATATAAAACCTTAACCTAAGATCTCCTTTTATACACCACAAGGAGTCCTTTACAAGATAACTACCGAACTTTTAGGATCAATTACAATTATAACCATATACGTATCTTCCTAAAATATATAAGATATACATTCCATATTTATCTCTTTGCATCTTTATCTCCAAGTCAACAGCATTAACCATCAGCAGTATTAACTAACACTGGCAGTACTAAGTTTGTACTGGCAGTACTAACTCCATTAGTACTGTTAGTTATACCTTGGCAGTATTAACTCTTGATGAAGATTTATTCCCAATACTAGCTTTGGGCCGGGTATGGTTTTTAAAAAGACTTGGGCTTTTATTTATGCTTTATGGCTTATAAAGATATTAGTTGGATTTCCCAGGCCCACTAGGTGGGTACGGGTGGGCCCACTTTTGGCAGTTTAGGTTTTCAGGTTTAGTTTTCGATGCTATTTCTAATGCCTCATTCCGGGGTTGACTTTGACTTTGACTTTTTGACTTGGCTTTGATTTTGACTTCTCTTTATGCTCTTTCTGTTCTCGTGCTCGTTTGTTTGTTTTGGCTATTGTTTTTATCTTATCTTGATATCCAATTCCTGCATAATACAAAAGTAAAACAAAATACAAATACAATGTATTTTTGGTACGTTTTTAGTCATTTAAGTTCGATTTTAGTGGTCAAAGGTATGTGTAATTAAACGCATACCATCAGCCTCTGCAACAACATCTTCATCATCATCTAAATAGACAATCTCTTCCAAATTAGCATATTTAGATCATTTTCACACCCATAGACTATATTCTCATCAACAACATTATCATTTATCTGCAGTATTAACAGTTGAACTAACATTATTAATATTGTTAGTACTGTTAACATTTTCATCCTTCTCTTGATGAATCAATCTTTCAAATTCATCTCTTAGATCTTGATCATCCTGGTCATCTTTTTTACTTGAAGCTCCACTTTCTTTCTCTGGAACTTTAGCATCCTTCTTTTCCTCCTCCCCTAATGAGGTTTCTGAATCAGTCATTAGGACAATCCTTTAGAATGAAGAGAATAGTAAATAATTAGTTCAATAATGGTACAATATGGTAATCTAGCTAGTACTGGTCCCACTCTAGCTTTACCTGCATTATCACATGCTTTTGTACCTGCACTACCATTAGATTGATTCCCTGCAACAACTGGCTTATAATTCATAGATTTTGTCAGTGTATCAATATCCAAAAGCCAAGATGGTCTACTCCCTGCAACATTAGGTTTATTTTCAAGAAAAGTAACGTGCAAGGTCTCCTCTACTATCCTGGTTCTACTATTAAATACTCTAAATGCCTTGCTATTCATAGAGTATCTAACAAAGAATCCCTCATCAACCTTCCCATCAAACTTACCTAGATGATCTAAGGTATTAAGAATTGTAACATGACACCTAAATGGTCTCATAAAGCTTAAACTTGGTGTTCTACCATGAAAAAGTTCATAAGGGGTCTTGTTGTGAGGCTTAATTACTAATACACCCAATTTGACTAACAAGCAGATTAACTGCTTCACCCAAAAGTAGAAGGTAACTTTGAATCAGCTAGCATAGTTCTAGCAGCCTCAATTAGTGTTCTATTTTTCCTTTTAGCTACTCCATTCTGTTGTGGAGTCCTGGAAACACTTAACTCTCTCTTAATACCTTTTTATTCATAGACATATTCCATCACTTATATCTTAAATTCAGTTCCATTGTCACATCTATATATATTAACTTTTTATTAGGTTTTCTATTCATGTTATAAAAGCTTTAAGGATTCCACTGGTCCCATCCTTAGTTGCTAAAAATAAAACCTAACTAAATCTACTATAATCATCTGTGACAACTAGGCAGTATATCTTTTTCATTATACTCTTTACAAAATTTGGACCAAACAAATCCATGTGTAACATTTGTAAAGGTTGGCTGATTGAGCTTATAGTCTTGGTCTTAAAAAAGCTTATGTTGCTTCCTTTCTGACCAAGCCAACCACATGTTGATCATTTTTAAAATTTATTTAAAAGGAAAACTCTCACAAGAATTTACCCTTACCAGTGTGATTTTTATAGTTTGAAAATTTTATATCCCAAGCCTCATAGCCAAAGATTAGATTCATCTAATGTGGCTTTTGCAAAGAGACAAGTGAGACCTCCTTGAGGAACAACATTCTTTAAATCAACACTGTACATGTTATCCTTTCTAGGAACTTTAAGCAAAACATGACTTTCATCAAGTAGCTTAAAGTCAAGAGACAAAACAACACATTCAGTGTCTGTAAAAAGAATATTGTTCTTCTTGTCACACATTTGTGAGACACTAAAAAGTTTAAACTTAAGCTCTTTAACAAAGTACACATCTTCAAAATCTAATTTACCTGTACAGATTTTACCTTTCCCAGTAATTTTTCCTCCTTTGGTACTACCACCAAAGGCAACAAATCCTCCATCAATTTCTTCATAATCTGTAAGATAAGATCTGTTTCTTGTCATATGCCTAAAGCATCCATTGTCAATCACTCCTTTATCTTTCAAATCTTGTTGTGGATTGCCCTACACATAATGGTAGGAAAATTAGTTTCTCTTGGGGACCCAAGCCATCACTGACTTGGATATGCCTTGTGCATCAATATAATCAAATCTTTTAAAGTTCATTGATGCACCATTGTGTCTGGAGACATGTTCTAAAACTTTTTGTTTTTGTAACACCCCCAAATTGGGTCGCAGCGGAATAAGGGTCCGGGGCGTGTTACTTCAAGATCAATAGCACAAGATATATAAGAACGACACAAAAAGTCGTTTAAAATGATACATTGGATTTAATTGAAAGACTTAATACAAAAGCATATAGCTTTACTTGTTCATTGTTGAATATTTCAATAGTTCTGATGTACAATACAATCCCAAAAGTATGATTCACCTAAATCTTTAAGCGGCAATCAAAATGTAACCCATGCATCCTTGCATCCACATGCCTATTGATCTCCTGAAGAACAATGCTTAACAACGTCAACAATAATGTTGGTGAATTCATAGGTTATAAATCAAAATATGCAGGACCACTAAGACTTTTCCCGTGAAAATGCAACACATGCATGCAACACAACTACTAGATTACATTTTTCCTAACTCATGACCACCTGAAGCTCGACGATCGTTTATCTTGCACTAATAATGAATTGCAATTTCTGCCCGATTAAGATTTTCAACCCGAAAAACACCTAATTCGACATTCTATACGTTCATTCCCTGTGAAAGCAAGTCACCGCGAACGTTGAGGTTGTATCCCCCAAAATATATCTATTAATAACATTCGCGCTCACATAATGTAATTCCCTTACTACAACTATGCAAATTTGACAGTTCAGAAAAAGGCTTAACTTAGGGTTATCGCCACTTAGGCAAACATTTAAACAATACTTTCGTCCAATTTATAAAACAAATCACATTACCCACACCCATAATTATAAATCCATGAAATCGAAAAAATGTGGGGCTATGACTTCAACTGAGTTCTATAATTCCAAATATCGCAGATAAAGCGCACGTAAAAAGATTGAATGCAACCTAAATTATCATAGGTCGTATTAAGTGATCGAGTACTTAAATAAAAATCATATGGTTGTTTACATCGTACTCTCGATTGGGCTATCCATATCTAAAAGAGGTCCTGACATACGTTCAGAAGGAGTTATGCACACTTGAAACGTAAATCCAACAACTCGTCGGAACGCCATCACTAAGAGGCCTCAGTATAGAAACTCCCAGTAATTATAGTACTTTGTGATAACCGCATATAGTTTCTAACATAGTTCAATCACCAACTAATGGTTTTGGTAAAATTGTGTTTAATAAGTAAAAACATTTATAATTTCCGTTTTAGTAAAACTAGCATAACTTTTGCGTTTTAAGCCCGATTTTAACGTTTCTTATGCCCATCTTTTTGTATTAGGACGAGTTATCATAATTTGACATTTTTCATATTTTGACCCTCTGGTGAACAGTAACCTGTTACTGTTCACATACAGACGGGAGTTTCATAAAATCATATTTGTATGATCGTCGTAAAACCCGTAAATGTCATATTTTATTCGTTATAGCTCCGTTTTTAACGATTCTTTCGAGGACGTTCTCGTTATTGAAAGTTCTATAATTTTATGAGGTTTACAAAGATATAACTTTCTGTCATGAATAGTAACTTTTATAAAAATAGTTTTATAAAGGTATTAATTGTCGTAAACTCGCGAAATTCATAACTCATTCGTTATTAATTGAAAAATTACGATTCTTATCATTTTGGAAATACCCTAAAAATATTAATATTTGTTAAGAAAATACTAAACTACTGTTTGATATAAATTTTATAAAAAGTTTTTATAAACTCCGTTTAATTAACGTATAACTCGTTTTTAACGTAACTTTTTCGTTATTAATCCGTTTAACAAGTTTCTTACCTTTCGGAATCGGTCGAAATTGTATTATCTTCTAAAGATATATAATGCCCTGGTTTACAATTAGAAAACCTTCTGACCCTATAAAGATCTTTTATATATAATTTATTTATATAATAATTGTTTTATATACCCATTTCGAACCTCACAATTACCACTAGTCTTTATAAATTATATATATCATATGTTATACATATAATAATGTCCATAAGTTCATATTTGTCCAAGATCATCAAGATCACAAGTTATTAACTTTACATGAAATCATAAACTTTCTTAATTAACTTTTAATTACAAGTTTATACATGAACTTTTTATGCTTAAACCGAGATTGTACAAGACTTATATATCCTTTATTTCATGATATTACCAACATCATAATATGTGAGAAAATGTACAAAATCATAATCACAAGTAACATTATATTTTTCATGTTCAAAAGTATTCCTAATGGTGATTTCACTATATATCACATTATATACATAAAAACTCATAAAATGAAAGCATAAAGGTTTAAAATAGACCTTATGATGAATGATGATGATAATAATCAAGTGCTAAACCCTTGTTTAGCCACAAAATCAAAGCTTGCAAGATGAAACCCTAGATTAGGTTTAGAAAAACCCTAATCTTTCCTTTCTTGATTAATACTTGAAAAAGGTTAGCCAATGCTTGGAAATACCTTAGAATATCTTAGAATGGATGTGTATAGGAGTGTATGGGTTGTATAAAATTTGCTATGGATTTGGTTGAGTGCTTGCTTCTTGCCGTAGCATATAGAGAGACAAAAGGGAGTATAGTTTGATTTTTTTTGCTAAGTGTTTTGCTTGAATGACTTCTCTTACTAGATACATGTATATATATGGTGCAAGTCTTAGTCAAGGAGACAAGGTAAGGTCCTAGGGATGGTCTATGGTCTTGGTCTTAGTCAAAGAGACAAGGCATGGTGTGGTTTTAATGAGTTATGTTGTACATTGACCAAAATGGTAAGATTTTCTTTATATCATTGTATCAATTGCCATAAATTCGGCATATATATGATATACATGATATATTTTTGTAACTTTTATGTATTGGGTATAAATGTGGGTATTTGTTGAAGCGTAGAAAAGTTTTGGTGGTTCCGGGAGTGCCTAAACGCAATTTATCGCGAAACGTATACACTTTACGTATCCGATAAAAATAAAATGAACAAAGTTAATAATTATTCTCAAAATAATTATATAACCCTTACTTGATGTAAACATTTAATTGTTTGATGCCCGTTTACATTGAACGCTAATTTTTAGCTTACGCGATTTAGCTTAACATTTATGATTTAAAGCAAATACGTACAATACAAAAGGTACATTGCGGATTTATCGACGTCGTCAATGACTTGAAAACACAGGGTGTTATAGTTTTGGTCTCCAAACCCAACATGCTGAGGCCTTAACAGCATTAGCCTTATTTCCCTTATTATCACTTACTACTGCTTTTGGCCCAACAGTAGTAACATTTTCCCTAATAGTATTTACATTTTCATTGAAATTACTGTTCTTATTTGTTGTAAACTTGTTAAAGGGCCTTTTTACATGTACATGTGCTCTATTAAATACATTTAATGCTGTCCTTGCACTGTTCACTGTTGCTCTTGGGTAGGAAGTATTAATTGGTTCTGGCAGTATTAACTGATATTGCTACTCTTGAAGAGCTTTGCCTAGCAATATTAAGTGTTTTAAGGCCAAATTTCATTAAGACTACTCTTGGAACAAAATTTCTTTTTGGATGAGGGTGAGTCATTTTTGAGAATTTTGGTGATTCACCCTTCTTGCATTATTCCATACAGGTTTTTTCACCATTTTCTTTTCATAGAAATCACAATCTTTAATCAAATGGTTAAAACTTCCACATACAAAGTAGGCTTTATTTTTAAACTCAAAATTACTTCCTAATTTCTGTTTCATCAAATTATTCTAGTTTCTTTTGTTACCTCTAGGACTTTGACTATTTTTCCTAGGGTATTTAGCTTGCTTATTATTCTCTACCTTCTTAACAGACTCCCTAGGTGATTTCACATGCTCATTAGATTTAACAAATTCTACTTTAGCATTACTAGGTTTTCTCTGTCTAGACTTCGACTCAGTCTCATTCTCATTCTCACTATCAGATATCCAATCTTCAATAAGTGGTTCACTAACAGACTTATGTTTTGACTTACTAGTCTTAGCTTCACTAGTTGCAACTGCAGGTACACTAGTTACTGACTTACCAAAAACATATTCATCCTTATCAGTA